>LPNX010560161.1:8231-201720 GCA_001517045.1 Pseudotsuga menziesii
ACAGAGAATCCAAGATCGAAAGGCTCTAACAAAGGTACCTGTAAGAGAGATAAATGTCAGAAAAAACTGATCTCTAGGACATACATGTCCATATACAAAACATCGCCATAAATATACAGGCGGATCCAACATATGTATAACTGATGAAACTATCATGGTCGCTCAATATACAAAAACGCGCCATATCAAATCTCAAGGAGTCATGGCCACAAATGAACAAGGTGGATCCATACTTGACAATCGATCATAGCCACAAAAATACAAGGTGGATCTATGTCTCAGCAAAATGTCATATAAAATGTAACAAGGTCTTGCGCAACTTGGGCAATAGCAAAATGATAATAATGCTATTATCATCCCAAGGTCTTCAATCCAAACCGCCCAAAAGGTACGAATCCTAACCATGCGAATAAAGGAGTTGAAGTCGAACATGGAGGAAACTGTTTGATTACCGGTCAATAATGAGAACCATTAACAAACGCGAGGGAAACCGCCATTAATGAAAATGGTCCCCAAGGTACCTAGTACATTCTAACAAGTATGATTACAAGGACTTGAAGAATCCATTGAGTAGGAGACATTGAGGTATTCCCACTACCCAATAGCAAGGGAACTTTCCACTGATGACAATAATCCCCAAGGTACTATCATAAAACTCTAAATCTCATTCCCAGAGCAAGAGGTCTTGCAGTCGATAGGAAGAGATCCGTTGGAAGGAATGAATTAAGGCATCCTTCATCATCCAACACGAGGTAAGTCAAATACTAATTAGATCTGGAATTAGTACTGAATTTCACGACAAGGAACGCTAAAGACATGATGTAATGAACTGATACCAGGGAATGGCCGACACAAAAGGTCAGGAAACTACAGAAATGGCTGACAAAGGTTTAATCCTTGAACAGTGAGCACGACACAAAAGTGACTTAGGCAGCTTTTGACACAAAAGGACCAATGAAACAAATCTGCAATGTAGGAAACATTGACAGATTCCCCATATAATTGGAAAAGAGACCAACTGGAGGAGTAAGAAACTCTGAATCAGGATAAGGTCAAAATACTAGGACCCAACTGTTGATAGACTCAAAACTGGTGCTTTGTTCAAGGAAACAAGACTTGCTGCCATGATGTAAAAAACATGTGAATGAACTTCCCTTCCCCTCTTTCTTGTAAAGGTTTAACGAATCCAAGAAAGCAAACTCGGGACCATCTTCATTTTTGGAAAGCTCGAAGAAAAGAAAGAAGAATGCTTGATAAAGCATTGATTCGTGGATTTTACGAGCCCGAACTAGTACATGCTCGATGGTGTTTTCATTGTTTAGAGAGTCTGAAAACTCCAAAGAAGACTCCAGAGGGGTGCTTTTTCGTAGAATTTAGTCTCTTAACTTCCGAAGAAGAAAAGGCGCACCTTTTTTGTACTTAGTCAGGAAGGTCTGAAAAAGGTTAAATTACCACCTACCCAATGCTCCTTCAAAAGCAACATATAGCCTGAGTTTTACGAGTGTGAAGGAAGGCAAGATCACTCAGAAAGATCCATTTGATTACGAGAAATGGGGCTTACAACAATAAACTCGATGCTTTCTTCTTTAAGGTTTAACGAGCATGACAAAGACATAAAGTACACTCGGAATCTTTTTCATGTTTTGGTCCAGAGCACGAAAAAGAGGAAACTAAGCTCATACCAGGGGTTCCTTTTCCGTAAGTTTAGTCCCTCAGGTCTGGAAAAGTGATAAACCTATGCCTGAGAATACTCTTCTCAATTCATAAGAAAAGAGTGGGATCCTTTCTCGTATTATTCCACACGGTCCGAGAAAGAGATAACCTACCACCAATGCGGATTTCCATTCACATATTCTTAACGAGCCTGAATGGACAAGTTTACTCCGCAGTCAAGTCTATTTTGAGGAGTCAGAATTGGACCTAAAGAAACTCAAAATATTTCACATGAAGTTTTAATGAGTCCAGAAAAGTCAACTCGTGGCCTCCTTACTATTTTTAACGAGCTCGAAGGAGAGCAGAAAGAATTATCTAAATGCGAGGAGATGAGTGTCATAGGCAGGCGAAACTAGTTCCAAGTACAAGAAACAGAACTATGCATAATGCAAGGAAAGTGACCAAGATAAGAACACTTAGGGAATGTCTCCTTAGGGTAAAAGGTGTCAAGTTTCAAAGGTAAAATGATACAAGTCTTAGCGATGATGAGAACAAATATGAGGGCTTATACAACGAGCTAAAAGCGTGGAAGCCGGCATCAGGCTCATAAGCATGAGCAGGGCAAATGTAAATGCAATTACGACTTGAACAAAAAGGTGAGGCCAGTAAACAGTTGTGAATCCAACTACAAATCCTGTCTCCAAGAAACAACAACATCAAGATCATATTCAAAAGAAAAGCTCTGATGCAAGTCACTTTGGAAGAAACACATGTGACTTTGCTATCTTCTATAAAAGGTAAAGTCAAGGAAGAATCAACCGAAGAAGATTCTATAGAACCAAGGCTCGAGGGTTTATAATCAATAAGATTAACCTCAGAAGGAGAGAAAAAATCAACAAGGGATATAGAGTCTACAGGAACAAACTCAGTATCACAGGAGTTGAAAAATTCAAAAGAAAAATCAAACTCATCAAGATCACTGACTTGTTTTTCGAAGGAAGAGTCAAAAGACTCAACAAGACCAACATAAGAAGAAAGGTCAGGCTTACTAGGAAAATCAGGGTTATACTTAGTCACAACTGAACCAACATCCAAGAGAAGATCGGACTGTATCACAGAGTCTAGGAAGACTTCATCCGAAGGAAGGAGATCATCCGAGATAGGACACATGTCTAAACTTTCAAATGGATCAACAGAGTGGAGAGCATGCTACATAGTCTGTATAGGATGACTCACCTGGTCAACTACTGGGACCAAGTCCCGAGAAGGTAAGCATGAAAATAGAGGCTGTTTCTCAGTAGCAATTGAACGCAAAGGACAAGAGGCCACATAGTTCACCTGTGGCGGGGTAGTGCCCATAGAAACACTGGGAATCAATAAAGGAAAGACCTAGTCTCTAGTTGGGTCAGGAGACGGATCAAGAAAATCCAACTGATCGATAGTGACAATTTCTTCTCCATGATTAAAGTACATCACATGAAATACTGTTGACACCACAGCTAGCATGGCATAGACATAATCACGTCCAAGGAGCATATTGAAGTCCAAGGGGTCTTCTATCACCATGAAGTCAACTAAGACAGTCTTCCCACCCAAAGTAATAGGTGTTTGAGCAAGAATTCCCAAGGCTATAAAATTTCTTCTATCAAACGCCAGTAACTGACTAGCAGTCGACGTGCAGTCGACACAAGGCTAGGAGATCCCATGCCTCGCCAAGCACAAGTAGACAAGATACTAACTGAGGCTCCTTCATCAACAATGCAATGAGCAATCATGTATGGTTCAACTTTGACCTTTATCTGGAAAGGTGTATCGAAAGGAAGGCGCAGCTCAACTAGGCTATCCCAATCAAAGGAAGCAATCTGAGAGCTTGGTGGGGATTGATCCGAAACGAGTTCAGTGCCCCCTTATTCAGAAGTTCTGAACTGGCAGTGAAGAAAATGTGACTAGTAGACACTTCACTCTCCAAAGGAAGAGTGGGATTGATCGACAATGGCATTGATTCAACCACTTCGTGAAAGTCACTCTCTAAAGGGAGAGTGAGATTGACCAAAGAGGACATTGGTTCAATCACATCAGGATCACTCTCTGAAAGAAGAGTGGGATCGACCAAACCTGAGATTTGTTCGACCACTTGATCAACCAAAGGTTGAGTAGGTTGTTGAGAAACTATAGGTTGTTCAGGAGAAGGAAATTCTTGAGTCTCGGACCACACTCTTCACACCTCTGTGATAGCAGGGCATTGGTGAGTAAGATTGTCTCCCTCACATAGCTTACAAGGGAACTTAAGTTTACACTTCGAATGACCATTTTTCTCAACGGTGTCAACATGACTAGCAGTGGCTGACTATTTGCTCTCAACATGACCTGCAGAGGAAGAGAGTTTTCCCCCAGCATGAACACCAAAGGTCGGGTGACTGGGTCCAACCTAACTAAGAGAGGTTGGTTGTTGAAAAGCTTCAGAATGTTCAAAAATGGGATGACCATGAAACCAAACTCTTCGCACCTCCGCGATAGAAGGGAATTTATAAGTAAGGTGGTCTCCCTCACAAATCTTACAAGGAAACTTGGGCTTGTGTTTTGAATGGGTAGTCTTTTCAACAGTGTCAACATGACTCGTAGTGGCTGACGGATTGTCTTCAGCATGAACCACAGAGGCTGAGAGACTACCCCAACATGACTTGAAAAGGCTAAGAGACTGGGTCCAACATGACTTGTAGAGGTTGGACAGGCACCACCAACATGAACAACAGAGGCTGAGTGGTTAGGATCAATCTGCTTTGCAGCAGTTGAGTGTGTCCCCAGCATGAACAACAGAGGCTGGGTGGATGGATCCAACATGAACAACAGAGGTTGGATGGGGAGGTTCAACTTGAACAGCAGAGGTTGAACGGGTGCCTTCAGCATGACCTGCAGAGGCTGAGTGACTGGATCCAACGTGACCTGGAAAGGTTGGAAGGATCCCACCAGCATGAACCACAGAGGCTGGATGGTGAAGATCAACTTGACTTGCAGAGGTTGAGTGCTTAGATCCAACATGACCAGCAGAGGTTGGATAAGTGCCCCCAGCATGAACTACAGAGGCTGGGTGGTGAGGTTCAACTTGACTTGCAGAGGTTGAATGGGTGCCCCCTTGCTTATGTTCCTTCTTCCTATTCCTCCTTCTTTTACTCCTTTTAAACTGTCAGTTACTAGTATCAGTACTTTCACCGCATGAGGTAGAAGGAGGAGGAGAATCAACTACACATGAAGGGGAAGCAATGTTTTGATGCCCTTGATATAAGGAGCTTACTTGAGAAGCATCAGGAGCATTCAGGACAGTTGGAGTGGAAAACAACCATACCGGTAGCCCTAGAGTGAATCCAGGTAGATTCAAGGTGGCCATCAAGGGAACACCAACATTCCCCGGAAGAGGAATATTACAAGGAGTTCCCATCATGGGGATCTCTTGATTGGTGTTCAAAGGGGTGCTAGCCATAGTTTCAAACCAGGAGACAAAGTCTGAGGTTGATAGGCAACCAAAATTACAAAGCACACACCTAAAGGCACACTAAGTACAAACAAACCACACAGCACTCACTAAAACTTCCTAAATCCAAATAGACAAACAGGTATAAGATACGCTTTCAAAATAAAGTTGATAGACAGTTACTTGGCGTCCCTGTAGATGTTCTTAGGCACAAGCATAGGAATCATCCACTGCCCTCCCACACTTTCTACCGGGGTTACCTTCCAAGTCCATCCAAGGTCAACCAGAAATAGCCTTCTGGTGTACCTGTGTATGAACCCTAGATGTCAAACAGACTTAAGGCTACCTTAACTATATTGACAATCTGGGGGGACAGTCGCAATCTTGGTTCGTACGCATGAGCGGGGTAGGAAATCCCGAAACCCTGTCTAAGACAGAATCCCCAAATGCACAAAAACCTTGGTCTATGCTTTGACAAGGAATCGGAGGGTTATCTCGTCAGTCCAAGCCTCCACGCGGCCTCGTGCTTAACTCTCGTTTGAGAGGAGCTTCCCAGATACAATCAACATAGAGAATGGTTTACCTAGTGATTGGCCAACTACGTCTGAAATTGAAACACTTGTGGAGAGTTGAAACTCCCTAATCCACAAGTCTAGCCCGAGCTAGTTGGTGTATGACCCTATAAAATAAAACTTACTAATCATTTTTAAATTATATCATTTATTTTAAGGGTTGTTTTTAGTCAGAGGGTAAATGGCATGAAACTTATGTGGTGTTTTGACTCAAAGTTGAAACAAAATGACTAAGCAAAGAGATATGAAATGCAAAAAGCAAAAACTATTATCTTTATTTTTCAAATATAAAACTTGAAAGCCACAAAAGAACAAATTCTTTTTATATTTTTATTTTTCAAAAACAATGATATGCTATGCAATCTAAACTAAAAACCTAATCTACATGCATATAAAGCAAACATGTGTTTTTGTCTTTTTCTTTTATAAATGCAAAATAGAAATCAGCCTATCAACTAATGCAAGCAAGTACTGAAAGCAAAGCAAATAGACAACTACTCTACACCCCACAAGCAAACCCTAGGTTTCCCTAAAGTTAGATATCAACCTCTCTTGAAAAGAAGGCTTACAAAGGTAAACAAGCCAACAAATTTGGAATGAAGAGACTGAGAAAAAATACTGACATAAACAAAGGTCAAGAAGTCCCAAGTGTCAATCTAAACCTACAAACAAAGGTTGCTCAGTACCTTGTCCAACAAGGTCAATCCAAAGAAGGAGGTGAGGGGGAAAGCAGCAAAAACAAGTATACGTTCTTTTTAATTTTCTTTTATAAATACAAAAGAAAAACTACCTACAAACAAAAGTATGCAGATAACGAGAACAAAGCAAAAAGGAGCTCTGCTATACAACCACCAAACAAACTCTAGGATGCCCTAAAGTTAGTATAAACCCTACTTGGAAGGAAGGCTTGCATAAAAGACAAGTCAACTACTTTGGCATGGTGAAGTTAACCAACAAAAGAAGAAAGAAACCAACACCAACAAGCTTCTAAAATCAAACAAAGATCACTAACAGAGGCTGGCCAAAAACATAAGCCAAAAATCATACCAAGCAAAGGAGGTGGGGGAAAGAGCAAAGAGAAAACCCTAATGCAGTAAAAGGGCTTACCACATAGATAAAGAACAACCAAAATGGATGAAACTAACTCCCTGGATTCATGCACCTACAGAGGACACCAAAAGACCTACCAAACAACCCACAACAGTAGAAAGAACCACAAAAAATGAGGAAAAACACTGTTTTAGGGGCACACGCAGGTTGTACTACTGACAGGTCACGTGTCATACGCGGGTTGCCAATATAGTAAGTCGTGTATATAATCACACGCGGGTTGTATAGCTGACAAGTCACGTATCATACGTGGGTTGACAGTATAGACAGTCGCGTGTACCAAACCAGACACGCGACTGTTCAGTCTGCAAGTCGCGTATGGGTGGAAAAACTCCCAAAAAAGGTCAAAAACTGCCTTACGAAGGCAGGGGAAGTGTTCTATAAAACTTATAAGGTGTTCCTAAGTGGAAAGAAGGACCTAAAACAATGCAAAAGATGGAAAGAAATAAAGAGAAACCCCAAACAGACAAGAACTCTCCCCAGCAGAGTCGCTAGTTCTGTTGTAAAGGAAAGTATCCTATGGCTAGGGTTTAAGAGGCCATCAACATACTAGGGTTGAAAGGTGGATGTATAATGTTCAGCAAGCATATATAAGCAAGATTTAGAGATAAGAAAGGTCCACACCTGATAAACTAAAGGCTGGTCCAAGCTTTCTCTTTAATCCTCTTCTTGCTCCTCTCGCTCCAAGATACCTACAAAACGAATTATACCTTCCTCAAACCATTATGACCACATATAAAACAATGATAATCAAATAAACATGAACTAATGATCTGACTAACATCATCATATGATCGTAAACAAATATTCAATCACACATTGAACAATGATTTGGGAAGAAGAAGGACATCACATCTTTATTAATCTTGAAAACAAGTACAAATATACCTTCTCTTCAAGTTCGGCACCTCACGAAACCTTGATCCGGTTCTGCTGCTTCTCTTCTCCAAGGAACTCAGCCTCCAAGCTCTGCAACACAAGGAGAAAGCTTCTAGGGAAAAGGTGTGGGCAAAGAAAGCTCCAAATCCTCCAGCATAACAATGCAAATATTCAAGTCTCTTCTCATGGACCTCCCTACCTCTATTTATATGGTTAAAGAAGAGTTAGGGGCAAAGACAAAGTAGTTACAACTGAAGGAGTCATTTCCATAACTACCCAAACTACCCAAAATTCAAAAGACGTGTTTTTTGACATTTTTAAGAGGCGTACGCGGGTTGTTGAAACAACAGTCGCGTACACAAGAAATACACACGGGTTTCCAATACAAAAATTCGCGTATATATAGCAACCCGCATACGTACGCGGGTTCTACAGAGAGAAAGTCGCATACGTACGCGGGTTTGCCTTAAGGCAACTCGTGTACATAAGAAAAACTCATTTTTAGGGTATTTCTAGGCATTTTCAGACTTTGGTGTCTTCTGGAAGTTTTAGCTAACAGAAATACCTTTCCAACGTTGTAGAGATGAGGTCAAACGGAGTTACAGAACTCAAGATACAGGTCCTCCAAGCTAGGTGTTTTTTTGGTGACTTTTCATGAAGTGTCGTCATGGAAGTGTCGACATGCGACGAAATCATGGGAAATTGGTCACAGGGATGTGTCATTTTGAGCTATAACAAAAAGCCTTCATAATTAGAGACCAATATTCATAATTATTTCTTGTAAAAATCAAAATTTGCAATGAACCAGAAGTGGACACCGTTTTTTATTTTTAACTTTCCTTAGAAAATTACTTTTCCACTTTTTAAGATAAGATTTATTTCCTAAACCTTGCTCTGATACCAGTTAGCCAAAACTAAGCTGACTAAACTTGAGTTTACCGCGCAGTTATTAAAAATTTACGCCGACCTCTTTTTCTTTTTACTTGTCGAGTGAAACCGACTATACAAGTATACCTGATTTTGTGTCTTCAGAATAGCTGACAAAAATACATTTCTGTCCCTTCTTGTCTAACTTCTTTCTCAGCTCATCTAGAACATGAGCATATGCAACACAACCAAAAAATTTTAAATGAGAAACATTATGATTCATACATGTCCATGATTCTTGAGGAACTTTGTTCTTCACGCTCTTTGTCAGACACTGGTTCATAATGTATACAGTAGTTGCAACTTTTTCATCCCAATATTCATTTGGAAAATGCTTGGATGCCAACATGTTGCGCACCATCTCCATGATGTTTCTGTTCTTTCTTTCAGCAATACCGTTCTGTTGAGGTGTATAATATGCAGTGAATTGTTTTTGTATGCCATGGGTCTTGCAAAAATTTATAAATTCATTTGAAACATATTCACCTCATCTATCGATCCTTAATATTTTGATGTGGTGTACACTCTGGTTCTCCACGAGTGCCCTGAACTGCTAAAAATAAGTAAATGCATGAGATTTATGTTTCAAAAAATATACCCATGTTTTTCTTGAGTAGTCATCAATAAAAGTTAGAAAATAATTGCAGCCAGAAATGGATGATGTATGCATTGGACCACAAATATCATAATGCGCAATTTCAAGTGATGTGCATGCTCTATATGACTTTCTGACTGGAAAAGTATCTCTATGCTGCTTGCCAAAAATGGAGCCTTCAGAAACCCTTTCTGTTCTCTCGATCAATGGCAATCCTTTCACCATATTATTTTTGTGCAGTAGCTTCATCCCACCAAAATTCAAATGTCCAAATATGAAATGCCACAACCAGCATTCATCCTAAACTTCTGTTTTAAATGCAGCTTGAAAATCAGTGCTTCCATTTTCTTTCTTGTAAAGCGTCTCGACTATTTCTTTACTTTCTTCCTTGAATGCAGCTCCTATATTTGTCTTCCCTTTAATGTCATGAACTATCCTTAATGGAAACAAGTGATTTCTTTTCATTGGCACTTTTGCTATCAGTTGGTCGCTTGGACGCTTTTCTTTGATCACACAGTGAGCATCTTCTATATAGACTCTGTATCCTTTTTGTATCAGTTGTCCAATGCTTAACAAATTATGTTTCAGACCTTCGACATGATAGACATCAGGGATATACTTTCTCTCCCTCTATCTGGTTAGAATACCAACAGTGCCTTTTCCCAAAATAGTAACTTGGACATTGTTTCCAAGTGTAACATCAGTTTGAACTGAATTATCTAGACTAAAAAACAAATTTAAATTACCAGTCATATGATTGCTTCAGCCTGAATATAAGTACCAAATGTCATGTGGACTTTCTTGAACAACATTGCATTCAATTGGAGATGTACATTCCATTAACATTGCACTTGTTGGATTGTTGGTGTTGGTCGACTGATTTGGGCTTTGCCTTCCTTGGTCATATTGTTTCTTCCTGCATTCATATGCATAATGAGAAAATTTCTTTCAATAATGACATTGAATTTTTTATTTATCAAACCTCTGGCCACTTGGATGACTTGGATTCCTTTACACTCCTCTATCAGCAACATTTGCAGGACTCATGCCTCGTCCTCCTATGGGATAAATTCTTCCTCTGGCTCTGAAGTTGTTTCTCCCCCTACCTCTACCATGACTTATAGGTGACTGTGCTATGAATGCACCTTCTGATGATGTATGTGTTATGTTGAGTCTATGTTCATGATTGATGAGTGAAGCTTGCATCTCATCAATGGTAAATGTCAACATGTATGTGTGTTCTTACAAGGTCACAACCAAGTTTTCAAATCCTGGGGAAATACTTCTGAGAATTTTTTCAACCACCCTTTGGTCTTCTATGTCTTTTCCATGAGATTTCTGTTGGTTTATCAAACCAACAACTCTAGTGTAGAATGAGTCAACCGACTTTGAATCTTTCATGGATGGAGATTCAAAATCTCTTCTCAGAATCTGCAACTTGGAATTCTTTACCTTGCCCAAACCTTGATATGTGATCTCCAATATATCCCATGCCTGCTTAGCATTAATTTGTGTTGCTACTCTTGTGAGTATGCTTTCATGCATGGCATATGTATGTAAAACAAATATTTTCCATGTTTCTTCCTTTGTTCCCTCAAGGCATCTTTCTCAGCTTGTGTGAGATTGTTATATGCTGTCAAATATTTTGGTTCTGCATAACCATGTTGGACTATATCCCAGACATATTGACCTCTGAACAAAGCCTTCATAGTTAGAGACCAATATTCATAATTCTTTCCTGTAAAAATCGGAGTTTGCAATGAACCAGAAGTGGAAGCCATTTTTTATTTTTAACTTTCCTTCGAGAATTACTTTTCCACTTTTTAAGACAATATTCCTTTCCTAAACCTTGCTCTGATACCAGTTTATCAAAACTGAGCTGACTAAACTTGATTTTACTGCTCAATTATTAAAAATTTACGCCAACCTCTTTTTCTTTTTACTTGTCGGGTGAGACTAGACAAGTATACCAAATTTGGTCGGCCTTTTAGACCTGACTATTTTTCCCTCTACTTGTCGATCCTACCGACAGGTGTTACATCGACCACTTGTCGGTAACCGATAACTTGTCGATTTTACACTTAGACATAACTGAACCGACTACTTTTCGGTTTTACCACTTCAACAACTTGTCGGTTTCACTCAGACTCACTTGCTCTGGTTTGGTTTTAGTCGAAATCTACACATGATATGTATTAGTCTAAAAGCCTTAAGAAATTATAAATGTTTTTTACCTACATTAAGATGAGGTAAAAACCGACACAATAACAATTCTAGAGAACTTATAAAATCATATACCCAAATATTTAGGAAGACTTGAGTCGACCACTCTTCTGTAAAACCTGGAACTTTCACGGGATGAGAAATTTATGGATTCTTGTTCTTTCACTCAACCGTAATTGTAAACAACATTTACACAAGTAACTCTATAAATATTGTGCAGCTAAATAAACATGCATTCCACCATAAACTATTTCATATAAATAACTTGTCCGGCAATAACAAAGGTAATACAAACTTGTCGATCCAAACTAGTCAGCTCACTGACTGATCCTTTTACAGAGCTTCGGCTCTTCGACAGAATCACATACACAGAAGCTTGAGCTTCAACTTCACTCTCTTTTTCTCACCTAGAGTTCCTCTATCTCTTGTGTCTTGTGTCTAACTTGATTTACAATCTTCTTCTACTATTTATAGGAAACCTAAAAATTTCTTCTATGTGAATCTATAGACTTTCCATTAATGGTTGTAATAACTATCTACCTACAATTAGCTTCAGAAATTAATTCAACTGGTTTACATTTCTGAATCGTGGAGTCTTCACTCTTGTCAGACTGACCGACAAGATCAGTACTGATATGAACTCTGACAGAGTCGGCCAAGATCAGATACGGATCTGTGAATAATTAATATTTCAAACACCCCTCTCTTAATTATGAGCAGATGGGGATTTTTTTTTAAACAAAATTTACAAAATGTTTCAGAGCTTAGACATGCTCTGTGTATGACAGAGTTCACTGTGCAAAACTTTTCATTCCAAGGTAGCTACGCAAATACTGGAATGTGTCCTTTTCCAATGGTTTTTCAAATATGTCTGCAAGTTGATCTTTAGACCTACAAAATTCCAAACAAATTTCTTTGTCGTTCACCAACTCTCTTATGAAATGAAACCTTATGTTGATGTGCTTGGTTCTCTTGTGAAACACATGATTCTTTGATAATGCAATGGTTGAATTTTTGTCACAGAATATGGTTGTTGGTTCTTGATTGTTATGTGACAAGTATTTTAACACTCTCCTCATCCAGACAGCTTGACATGAAGCACTTATAGCTGCAACATACTCTGCTTCTGTTGAAGACAGAGTTACTATGGGTTATTTCTTTGAATCCCAAGAAACAACACTTGTACCAAAATGAAATGTGTACCCAAATGTTCTCTTCCTATCATCTATGGTGCCTCCATTATCACTATCAGTGTAGCCAGTGAGTTTAAAATTTTCTGAGGTTGAATACATAATACCAAGGTCTTTTGTGCCACTTACATACCTCAGAATTCTTTTACATGCTTTCCAATGTGAGTCTTTTGGTGACTCCATCAATCTTGAGATCAGAATTACTCCATACATGGTGTCTGGTCTTGTTGTTGTCAAATACATAAGGCTTCCAACAAGCCTTTTAAACAACATAGGATCTACAGTGGATCCTTCATCATCCTTGCTCAATTTTAAATTTGTTATTACTAGTGTTGGGGCTGTCTTGCAATTAGACATGTTAAATCTTTTTAAAAATTCGCTTGCATAATTTGACTTTGATATGAAAATACCACTTACAAACTCATGAACTTCAATGCCCAGAAAAAACTTCATAAGCCCCATATAATTCATTTCAAATTCACTTTCCATGACTGCTTTAAATTCTGCTATGCCAAAGTCACTAGTAAATATTAAATCATCTACATACAAGTAGACAATTAAAATCTTACTTTTCTCATTCACTTCGGTGTACAATGTCATTTCACTTTCACTTCTATGAAATCCATTTTCAGTGAGGTAGGAATCAATCTGACTGTACCAAGCTCTAGGAGCTTGCTTCAAACCATAGAGTTCATTTTTCATCATGTACACTTTATGCTCTTGACCTAGAACTTCATATCCTTGTGGTTGTTCCACATATACTTCCTCTTCTAGATAGCCATTTAAGAATGTCAGCTTTACATCCATTTGATAAACAGGTCATTTTTTTGTGCAGTAATGGCCAAGACTGTTCCGATTGTATCCATGCGTACAAGAAGTGCAAACGTTTCATTGAAGTCTATGTCGGGTTGTTGTGTGAACCCTCTTGCTACCATTCTTTCTTTGTGCTTCTGCACATTCCCATTAGCATCTTACTTGGTCTTAGAAATCCATTTGACACTGTTTACATCTTTGTCTTTTGGTACATCTACCAGCTCCCATGTCTGGTTCTTCTCAATGTATTCTATTTCTTCATCCATTGCATGTGTCCATACTTCTTCTTCAACAGCTTCTTCAAATGTTAGTGGATCATATATAGGAGAAAATAATGTAAAGAGAGAGAATGAATTTGGTGTACCAGATTCATATATATCGCATACACTTCTTGTCTTCACTGGTTCTGTCAATGTCGACCTTGACGAAATGCTTGATGGAGTCTGTTGTCCTCTTGGTGTGCTTGTCGGTGTAGCTTGAGCAGCCACTTGTGTCGATGGTCCTTGTGTTGAAGCATGTCACAGTGTCATGGGAGTCGACGGTGCTGCAACCGGTTGACTTACATGTGGTATTTGAACCACTTCCTCTTCCATATCATCATTGTCGACATTCGACACAATATTGACATTTATATCGACAGTTTCATCCCATGATTCATTTTGACTAATTATCACTTTCTTTGTGACATGATCATACAACTTGTATGATTTTGTGTCTTCAGAATAGCTAACAAAAATACATTTATGCTCCTTCTTGTCTAACTTCTTTCTCAGCTCATCTGGAACATGAGCATATGCAACACAACCAAAAACTTTTAAATGAGAAACATTATGATTCATACCTATCCATGCTTCTTGAGGAACTTTGTTCTTCACACTCTTTGTCGGACACCGATTCATAATGTATACAGCAGTTGTGAATGCTTCACCCTAATATTAATTTGGCAAATGCTTGGCTGCCAACATGTTCTGCACCATCTCCATGATGGTTCTGTTCTTTCTTTCGACAATACCATTCTGCTAAGGTGTATACTATGCAGTGAATTGTTTTTGTATTCCATGGGTCTTGCAAAAATTTAGAAATTCATTTGAAACATATTCACCTCCTCTGTCGATCCTTAAGATTTTGATGCAGTGTCCACTCTGGTTCTCCATGAGTGCCTTGAACTGCTGAAAATAACTAAATGCATCAGATTTATGTTTCAAAAAATATACCCATGTTTTTCTTGAGTTGTCATCAATAAAAGTTACAAAATAATTGCATCCACCAATGGATGATGTCTGCATTGGACCACAAATATCAGAGTGTACAATTTCAAGTGGTGTGCTTGCTCTATATGAATTTCCAGCTGGAAAAGTCTCTCTATGCTGCTTTCCAAAAAGCATCCTTCACAAACCCTTTTTGGTCTGTCGATCAATGGTAATCCTTTCACCATATTCTTTTTGTGCAGTAGCTTCATCCCACCAAAATTTAGATTTCCAAATCTTAAATGCCACAACCAGGATTCATCCTGAACTTCTGTTTGAAATGTAGCTTGAAAATCAGTGGTGCCATTTTCTTTCTTGTCAAGGGGATCAACTGTTTCTTTACTTTCTGCCTTGAATGTAGCTCCTGTATTTGTCTTCCCTTTCATGTCAGGAACTATCCTTAATGGAAACAAGAGATTTCTTGTCATTGGCACTTTTCCTATCAGTTGGTCGCTTTGACGCTTGTCTTTGATCACACAGTGATCATCTTCTATATAGACTCTGTAGCCTTTTTTTACCAGTTTTCCAATGCTTAACAAATTATGTTTCATACCTTCTACATGATACAAATTAGGGATATACTTTCTCTCCCCCTGTCTAGTTAGAATACCAACAATGCCTTTTCCCAAAATAGTAAATTGGACATTTTTTCCAAGTGTAACATCAGTTTGAACTAAATTATCTAGACTCAAAAACAAATTTAAATTACCAGTCATATGATTGTTGCAGCCCAAATATAAGTGCCACATGTCATGTGGACTTTCTTGAACAACATTGCATTCAATTGGAGATGTAGATGCCATTAACATTGCACTTGTCGGATTCTTTGTGTTGGTCAACTGATTTGGAACTTTCTTTCCTTGGTCATATTGTTTCTTCCTCCATTCATATGCATAATAACCAAATTTCTTACAATAATGACATTGAATTTTTTATTTATCAAACCTTTGGCCATTTGCTTGACTTGGATTTTGATACTCTCCTCTACCAGCAACATTTGTAGGACTTATGCGTCATCCTCTTCTAGAAGAACTTCTTCCTCTGCCTCTGAATTTGTTTCTCCCCCTGCCTCTACCACGGCTTATGGATGACTGTGCTACGAATGCACCTTCCAATTATGTATGTGTTCTTTTGAGTCTGTGTTCATGATTGATGAGTGAAGCTTGCAGCTCATCAATGGTAAACGTCGACATGTCCGTGTGTTCTTCCAAGGTCACAACCAAGTTTTTGAGTCTTGGGGAAATACTTCTGAGAATTGTTTCAACCACCTTTTGGTTTTCTATGTCTTCTCCATGAGATTTAAGATTGTTTATCAAACCAACAACTCTGGTGGAGAACGAGTCAACCAAATCTAAATCTTTCATGGACAGAGATTCAAAATCTCTTCTCAGAATCTGCAACTTGGAAGTCTTTACCTTGCCCAAACCTTGATATGCGGTCTCCAATGTATCCCATTCCTACTTAGCATTAATTGATGTTGCTACTTTTGGGAGTATGCTTTCATGCATGGCTTGATGTATGTAAAACAAATATTTTCCATCTTTCTTCCTATGTTCCCTCAAGGCATCTTTCTCAGCTTGTGTGAGGTTTTTATATTCTATCATATCTGTTGGTTCTTCATAACCATGTTGGACTATCTCCCATACATCCTAACCTCTGAACAAAGCATTCATAGTCATATACCAATATTCATAATTCTTTCCTATAAAAGTCGGAGTTTGCAATGAACCAGAAGTGGAAGCCATTTTTTATTTTTAACTTTCCTTAGAAAATTACTTTTCCACTTTTTAAGACAAGATTTCTTTCCTAAAGCTTTCTCTGATACCAGTTAGCCAAAATCGAGCCGACTAAACTTAAGTTTACCGCTCAGTTGTTAAAATTTTACACCGATCTCTTTTTCCTTTTACTTGTTGGGTGAAACCGACTAGACAAGTATACCAAATTTGGTCGGCCTTTTAAACCCGGCTATTTTTCCCTCTACTTGTCGGTTCTATCGACACGTTTTACTTCGACCACTTTTTGGTAACTGACAACTTGTCAATTTTCTACTTAGACAGAACTGAAACAACTACTTGTCGGTTTAACCACTTCGAAAACTTGTCGGTTTCACTTGGACTCACTTGCTCTAGTTTGGTTTTACTCGGAATTTACACATGATATTTCTTAGTCTAAAAGACTTAAGAAATTATAAATGTTTTTCACCTACAGTAAGATGAAGTAAAAACCGACACAATAACAATTCTAGAGAACTTATAAAAACATATACCCAAATATTTAGGAATACTTGAGTCGACCACTCTGCCGTGAAACCTAGAACTTTCACGGGGTGAGAAATTTATGGATTCTTGTTCTTTCACTCAATCGTAATTGTAAACAACATTTACACAAGTAACTCTGGAAAGATTGTACAGCTAAATAAACATGCATTCAACCATAAACTATTTCATATAAATAACTTGTCCAAAAATAACAAAGGCAATACAAACTTGTCGATCCAAACTTGTTGGCTCACCGACTGATCCTTTTACAGAGCTTCAGCTCACCGACTGATCCTTTTACAGAGCTTCAGCTCTTCACTCTCTTTTTCTCACATAGAGTTCCTTTGTCTCTTGTGTCTTGTGTCTAACTTGATTTACAATCTTCTTTTACTATTTATAGGAAACCTGAAAATTTCTTCTACGTGAATTTATAGACTTTCCATTAATGGTTGTAATAACTAGGAGGCGGAGATCAGACAGGGATCTGCCAGTAATTAATATTTCCAACAAATACAGACAATCTACTTTCCTAGGTTTCGGTTCAATTTGTACAAAATAAGTGTCAACTATTAATCATCCATGAATTACTCTACAGGGCATGTCTTTATGGTTATTCATTAACTTGCAGGTCTATTCTAGTTTGGGCTCATCACGCTTTTAAATTTGCCAATAGTTTGCAACTAGTTGTGCATTCTTTTTTTGCAATGAGATCATAAAAATTTGAAAATTGTTTCTTGCCATACTTGGCAAGATATTTATAGAAAATTGAAAATTTCTACTGCCATACTCCGCAACAAATCATGTTAATATCCAATGCCTCAACATGTTTCCACAGTAATCTGTTTACAAGCATGTGAGGGGTTCTTGAATAAAATTACATAGAAGTCTTCAAGATTGGCATAATAAATATGTGTGTTTTCCAATGAAGACACTGTAACTTTCCATTAAAGTCTTTAGCATAACTGGATAAGACACAGTAAACCTACCTCTATATGCACAACCATACCTTTGGATTGACGACTATATGTTAAGAAAATCATGGATAAGTGTTTTCAGTTGAGGTTATACATAGACCCTAATTATAAGTAACTTATTTGAACTAAAACTAGAAAAAATTTAAAGCATATAAATTGTGTACCATACCAAAACAAGACATTATGCTGAATACAACAATTTTGAGCACTATAACCAAAATTTTTGTACCTAAGTTGTGAGTAGGATGTCCTCCATTGTAATTTAGCCGTAATAATTTGATCTGTTGATAGATACAATAACCATGTTATTGTACATGAATTTTAGGGAATTAGTTTAAACCCATAAACAATTCAAAACTTTGGGTAGTTTTTAAATTTGTGTAAGCATTAATGATACCATAAAATGCATTTAATCAAAAAATATATTAATGCTCATGAGCAAATTTATACACTGATGGTGAGATAAAGTGCAAACATCTTTCCAAGACTCTCTAAATAACGTGTTTTGTATACGAGGAGATAGCATTCCAAGACACTGACAATCATACATACTAGGAAATATAAACGGAGGAACGTGTTATGAATGATGTGAATTAGGGTGGAGCAACGTGTTATGCAATTTAGTCATTGATGTTTATTGCGTTTTGGGTTTCAGATTGCCATCCGCTCATCCTCCATTGTTCGCTTATCTCCATATGATTAGGGATCAACAAATGTTCGTGCCTTGCTAAGCATGTTTAGATTGTTTGTTTATATTCATATGAGAAGGGATAAAGCACTCTCGGTTCTTTGCTATGGATGTGATATGAAATTTACCTAGTAGCTATAGCAAAGATGAAAACAAGCACAACGACGGTTTACTAAATTGAATATTTACTTGTGGAGGCAAAAGTAGCTAGAGCAAGGGAAAATTAGAATTTAATCTACTTGGTACATAGCTTTTCCAATATGTCAAGAAAGAATTTAGACTGTTGGGGCCATGCTAGAAAAGCAATAGCAACTGAATAAGCAACATCCATTATTATCACCAACTCCCCTGCCATTGCATTTGTGAGCAACGCCATAAAGAGTTGTGGAGATCTGCAAGGTCCATAAGACAATCTACTCTAAATTGAATAACCCCACTCCATGTGTAGATTTCAAGTTCATATGTTCCATGTTATGAAGTTGTGGCACCATATGCAATTAATACATTGAATATGCATTTCAATGTAATGAGTATTATCATGGTGCCATTGTTCATAGGTTTAATTTAAATGGCAATTCTCTTAATGGATCGAAGGATGCAATTGATAACAGATATCGAAATTCACCATCTAATTAGGACAATGTCTGGTTTTAGAAAACTGGCAAGTGTGCTTCATATTTTCCTCCTTTTCTTTGCAAGAGGATTATTTTACTGCTTGTTTCTTGCTGGTGCAGTTCTACACTTTTTTGCCTCTTAAAAATATTACTATAATTTCCATGAGAATATGTTGTAGATGTTCAATTAATGATCAATTCTATTGTTTTAGGTTTGTTTAATTATCCTCTGGTGAAGTTTGATTATTACAATGTTGAAGTTTCATTTCTACAGTGTTGTTGTTGTAGGCCCCACAAAAGAGGATCAGGAGCAAGAGTAGAGTATTGGTTTGGCCAATTCTAAGGTGAAAAAAATTTAATTGTCCCTTTTATTTAGCTCTCCCAAATAGTTTTTGCTACTTTATAGAAATTCAATGGGAAATAATGCTTTATCTTCCTACCCTTACTTTACAACATTATAGTTAGGGTGGGACCATAAAGAGGAAGGTTAGAAACAACTACCATCTTGTTGGAAACAGGTAGCGTGACGATTGTTACTAACACTTTTAGGTTTCTTGAAGGTTAGAAACAACAACCATCTTGTTGGAAACAGCTACCATCTTGTTGGAAACAGGTAGCGTGGCGATTATTACTGACATATTTTAGGTTTCTTGAAGGTTAGAAACAGCAACCATCTTGTTGGAAATAGCTACCATCTTGTTGGAAACAGGTAGCATGACGATTGTTACTAACATCTTTTAGGTTTCTTGAAGGTTAGAAACAACAACATTCTTGTTGGAAACAACTACCATCTTGTTGGAAACAGCTACCATCTTGTTGGGTGGATACCAAGCCCTACTGTAGGCGTGTTAAGTGCCACGCATTAGGAAAGAACTAGTATCCAACCTCTGGCGAGTAGGAGAATCTATCAGAGAGGTTGTCCGGGGGGTAACGTAGTAGGGTTAAAAGAGATAGGAAATGTAAAATAGTGGTTCTCAATGGGTATTACATCCATTGCAAATAATGATTAGGGAAGAGTAGTAGTGGTAAATAAATTAAGATATGTGAAATTAAGGTATTATATCCATGCTTAAATACTCACAGGTTTATATGGAATTTGAAAAATGACTACAACTACAGTTATCATACAACTACAATTAACATACCTAGAAGAGTTGGCAAGTTTGAGATCGAGATGAGTCACTATTGAACTAATATGTTTATGGCCCGGGATTCATCAATCCATCATATTAAGCAACTACCCCACCAACGATTAAGCTTTCAGAATCATATTGCTTCCTTAATGTTAGTTTTAATGTGTTCTCATACATGTCTTTGTCGTTGAGCAAAGGATTGTAATGTCCCAATGGCGTATAAATCAAATAGACGAAGCAGGGGAATGAAAAAGGGTAGCCATGGAAACAACTGATTTCCTTCCTCGAACTCTGTAGTTCATGTATGTATATGGAAATCATTCTCTTTTTTTAATTCCCACTTAGTCGAATTGGCCAATTGTCTATCACGTCTTCTTGGTTTAAGAATCATGATTTTCTTAGTGTAAGAAACGTTGTATTGTGCTCATAACCATATATCATGAGTATTTGACTATTGCATCCACTAAGAATCAGAACGAGCATTTGGGGATCAACTTCAACTCATAGAACTCTATCCATTGATATCGTTGATGTCGGTTATTGTTTGCGCCAAATCTATCCACTGTCGTTGTCCTATCTTTGATGTCAGTTATTATTTGCACCGACTCATAGAGTATTCCGAATAATTATCAGAATTTATGAGAATATGTTATATATATCCTTAAAGGGTGAATTTTAGTGAATGATAGTTATATATAATTTTTTCCACATAATGATAGCGATATATAATATATAGTATTGAAGTATATTATCATTAGAGGGTGCATTCTAGCACAACATTTAATATATGATTGAATGCCTCACAAAGTTGTCACTGTTTTCGAAATTTTGGTTCTTCCATGTGTTTACCTTATTGGCGGCGTTTAGTTTCAATCGACAAATTTCATAAATAATCTATGACAAAAACTATATTAAATGAAAATTGCAATGAAGAGATTTGTGAATTCCAACAGTGTTGCTGCCACTCAGCCGCCAACCTGCAATAAGACCTCAAATTAATTGACCAATGATATGAAAGATAAATTGGTTTTAAAAATTTTGAAAAATAATATAATATAATTAGTAATATTAAAATTTGGATTTAGAGAAAAAAAAATTATAAACATATAAACTAATTGAAAATCAATGCAAACTGAATGCTATATACACTATCTTCGACAGTATAATAATAATAAAAATAATGATAATATAATAATTAACTAATATTATCAATTAAGATGTACCAGTATTTCTCCCACCATTTGATTCCCCTCTTCTTTCCATATTTGTTTTGTCATGGTCACATATGTAAGTTCATAGTGAATTGAGATGTACAATTATTCCTCCCACCATTTGATTCCCATGTTCTTGCCATATTTGTTTTGTCATCGTCACATATGTAAGTTCATAGTCAATTGAGATGTACAATTATTCCTCCCACCATTTGATTTGATTCCCATGTTCTTGCCACATGTGTGTTGTCATGGTCACATATGTAAGTTCATAGAAAATGCCAATGACTTTCCACTTCAATGTTGATAGGGTGACACATGTAATCAAGGGGAAAGTCTTTCCACAAAAAAAATAACATGATGGACCTAACAAAGCGCACGATACCCATAATAAGATTCAAAAAGTATGATGGGTTTTCATCTTCTACAAGCCTTTTATACAAAAGGAAAATGTTTATTCAACTTTCACATGTTAAATACTAGATTACCCCCACATCTATTAATTATGAGGATAGTGATAATCAAACTTGCAAACATACTCAATCGATACCACCCAAGTCATATGAACGATCTACCACATGGCCATCTCCAACGGTCAAGCATGATTAATGTAATGTTCCATTGTTGGACAAGGATGCCACCAATATGGTTTTTCTATGTAGCTATGAAAATTGTGTCAACGTACACTTTTTCACTTCATCCATAGACCGTTCACATAAACACCATGCATCATCTACCTTTGTTCGACCGTTTTTATCATTGTTTGTTTACAAACCAATGACCATATGAAATTAAACCCTTATATTTTAATCAAAAAAACTAGAGAAAATGTACCTAAGATTGTAAAATATTTAAAAGTTGGATTGCTCAAGGATTTGAAAAATATCTAATCTAACATATTTTGAATGGTCTTATGTTAGCATTTCTCTTTGATTGCAAGGACCAGGGTTTTATAGAATCCCTTACAGTCTTGGGTACTTAAATGTTTTAGAGGACACTTAAAACTAGTTTTATCCTTATAGAAGGAAGCACCAAACCCCATAAACATTTCTTTTCATTTTGAAACCCTTATCATTACTATTTTTTTTTCATTTTGAAACCATTCTCATTACCAAGGTACATGTCTTTCTTCATTCTCAACTATTGTAAAGAACAGAATTTTGAATAAAATCCTAACACAGAACAACATCAAACACCAAAACACATTTCTCCTCCATTACATAAATTCCCACCCACAATAAAAACTTTTTGGATGAAGTATGTCTTCAACCGCCTCTAATATCGATTCTCTACCATTTTCTCCCTTGACATACTTACTCCACATTATTTGTCAATACATGTTAAGTGGTAGTTTAATGCTTTCATAGGTGCTTGTAGTTCCAAATTCACCTCAACTTATCTCTACTCCTCTATCATTGATTTGCCACTTTTATTTTAATTAATGAATTTTAGAGACTCGCGGTTTCTTTATCTGTATCCGATTAAAATTTGAATGAAATAAAGCTTATTCATTTCACCTTCCAACACTAAACCTATAAATGAAAATTACACTTGTCCTTAAAGGTAGATCTACAACTCAAGTTTGCAAGCTTAGAAATCAAGTTATTTCCAACCATGTCACAACATTTATAATACATCCATAATATGATGTGCCATTCTGTGGGAATATAATAAACCCACTTCATAACTTAGGATAAAATATTTAATCAATTTTGATTAGTTTCCTACCCACTAGCCTAGATAGTTGGCATCTACTTGCACTACAAATTCAACACTTGTCATCGATACCCCAAGAATGCTTTAATTCTGATTTTGGGTTGATCTTGACCAGTTTATTGACTCCCAGAATTAGTAACTGTGGTTTCCTACAGAATCTGCCTTATTCTGTTTTTATCCAGCTTTTATGTGGTTAAGGTAAAGCTAGTTAACTAGGAAACTGGTATCTTTTGTTTTCAACCCATCCTCCATGATTTTCTCTCCATTTTCCAGGATTAACATGTTTTTCCATCACTCTTGAAAACTCACTCATGCATTTTCTAATTTGTGAGGTCCTTGATTGACTTGGGAAGTGTTTTAGCCACCTATGGGGGTTTACCATATTTAATAAGTCTATTTTTATGAGCTTGATGAGTTGTCTCCAATACAACTCGACTTTACCTATGAGGGATGTACTATTTATTTACACTATTATTCATCATTATTCAATGGAAGGATACACTCCAATATTCATCTCTTCATTCATGTGATTTGATCTCTTTCCTTCTCTCTATTTTTCTCGTGTATGCTTGTGCGAATTATCTGGAATATATTTTCCAAAATGATATATATTTATTATTCAATGATATCATTTACAAGATTATAATATGTCCTTTATACAATTCAAGGGTCACCATTAAATCGTGTGACCTATCAAGTTGACCTTAATTAATAATTATTAACTAATTAGGTTTACTAACTATTTAGTTTTATTACAAGTCATCCCTCTTTGTAATACTTCATCCACAAAGTATTGGTAAGGATGGTTGGCACGAACGAAAATCTTCATTCACCCATGTAGCTTCGCCATCTAGTAATTTTCTCCACTTGATAAGGTATACCTTGATTGATCTGTAGCGAAGTGTTCTGGTTTTAATTTGCAAAATGCATTCTGGTTCGAGCACTAATTTTCCTTCATCATCTAACATACGCAATTCAGTTTGTATGTGAGTGCTTGAGCCCAATTTCTTCTATAGGCATGACACATGGAAGACGTCATGTATTTTTCCCTTATTTGGGATGTCTAGAGCATAGGCCACTTGTCCCACTCGCTTTCGAACTTGATATGGCCCATATAACTTGGGTTCAAGTTTATGATTTTTGGAATTTTTAGTGAAGTTTGTTTGTATGGTTGAAGGCGAACAAACACCTAATCACCCACTTCAAATTCTCAATCGGTTCTTTTTTAGTCTACTTTTTGTTTCATGCGGTTTCTTGCTTGTTCGAGATGGTTCTTCAAAATGCTGATGACCTCATCGGATGTTGCTAGGTAATATCTTGTTGTTGGAACTTTGAAATTGTTGATGACATATTCTCTTGATGTAGGATGTGGGTATCCATATAAGGATTCAAAAGGTGACATTTTTGTTGATGTAAGATATGTACTATTGTACCACCATTCTGCAAGGTGTAGCCATTGCACCCATTGAGTTTGTTGGTCATTCACAAAATTCTTCAAGTATCCTTCAAGGAATTTGTTTACTACTTATGTTTGTCCATCTGTCTGGGGGTGATATGAGGTACTCATACTAAGAGAATTCCCAACTTGGTGGAACAATTCCTTCAAGAAGTTGCTAGTGAATTTAGGGTCCCTGTCACTAACGATAACCTTAGGAAACCTCTGGTTTACATAACTATTTGCGACTTGGCTTGATTTTGCTTTGGATGAAATACTAATGAAATGAGCATATTTTTTTAATCTATCGACTACTACAAATATACTATCCTTTCCTTCTGATGTAGGAAGCTCGGTGATAAAATACATGGATACCTCAAACCATTTTAGGGCTAGAATATGAAGGGGTTGTAGGAGACTGGGAGGAGCCACCGTGATGTCAACCCAAAGCAGAGTGTTGTATTCAAATCACAAAATTGAAGCAGTAAACCAATTTGAATCAGCTTCCCAAGAATAGTTAGTTTCTAAATTTAGCAAAACCTCTAAACTCAGTTGTCCGACTAAGTCCTTCTGCAACTCCATTTCTGTAACTTGAGGGATGTGGGATGCGGGCGTACAATTTTCCAATTATAATGGACCTCCCGCAATTACGTTTATGCAACGGTATTTCCGCATGCGGGATGCGGGATACACCTTTACATTTTTTGAACTACGACTCCCACAAATCTTCTCTCGCAACTTATGTCCGAACCGTTTATCTTCTGCGGAGTGGATTTGGACCTTTAATATTTTTTCCTTTGTAGATCTAATCTCTGACCATTATATCTTTTTGGATCCAATCTCCATCATTGATCTGAATTCCTTTGCGGAATGTTCTTCCTTCCACTATTCTTCTACGGAACTTCTCCCAGCTTTCGGATCTTCTTATGCTTGATCTTGTCTGTCCAAACCTACAAAGGTTTAGATCTCAGTTCTCATCGATTCTTGTAGTGATCGATTTCGCTCTGTAACTTGCAACAAGTTTAACTCTGCATGCACATTTCATTAATGAAATCCTCAAGGATTGTTTACCTAATTCTCCTTTGATTGACCAGAGAATCGATCAATCGATCTCTGTTTCTCCCACTTTCATAAATCTTGAACTCATACACAGACTTGTGAATCTTTTATAGAATTAAACAAGCATTTAACTCACAATTTCACACATTCAGATAGAATGCAATTTACACACACAGAATTATGCCGAAATATTCTTTTTCATTCATCTAATGAAACTATACATACAAAATAATCTCAAAAGTTGTGTTCTGATCTTCTTAGGCCTGATACATCTTTAGTCGACCCTTCTTATGTTTCCTACAAGCCTTACTGACCTCTCTAAGTATGATTCTATCCTATATCTCTATCCCCTGTCTATCTGTCTACCATATATATTCCTTGTAGGCTTACATATATATATACAAACAGAACTCTAAACCCAATTCTGGTTCAAATCCAATAAACACTCAACAATCTCCTACAATTCATCAACTATTATATATTTTAAGTATCTTTCAATCCTATCTCAATGACTCGCTCCATTTGACATGGCTTACTTACATGACTCGTCTAATAACACATCACTCACCTAGTGACTCATCTAAATGACTCACCATCATCTAGAATCACATATTTTACATTTATTTACAAAGTGATAGTTTGAAGACCATCAATTCAGAATTTAAGACCCCTTCTAGGCCTAATCAGACTTTGAACATGAATTTGGATGGAGAGCAAGATGCTCCTGCATCAGACTCCCCAAGAAGAAAGAAATATGACCTCCAGGTCATATCCTTCCATTCTCAATATACCTAGATCCCAAACCTTGTTCTGTAACTAATCATCCATCTCATCATGTTGTTCTGTCTTTGTCATCTTCAGTTCTCCTGGTTTCCAAATTTTATGTTGCAATGCTCCACTAGCCCTGCTTCTGCAATCTTCTTCTATCACTTTCCTTCTATCGTGTTTTTGTCTATTTTCTCTGCTGATGTAAATATTATTTCTTTCCTTATGTCTTCTCTGAAACATCTTCACCATCAGCAACCTTAATTCCTTAATCTCCATATCCAATCTATCCAATATCTGGTACACCTGCATCTTCTTTTCCTGAAACTGTTGTTGTCCCCTTGACTCTCTGCTTTTATCCACTAAATTATAAAATAATTCAATTCTTTTACCTGTTGTCTGCTTTTTTCCAATGTTGTCATCAAACATTAAGCAGTCATGTTTATCAACCCTTGGATTGATCAACCAGTCTTCTAACATTTCTAACTCTTCATCATAATTTCTGAAGTTAGAAAACTTTCCTTTATCTTCAATAGCCAATCTACAAAAACAAATTCCTTTAGGTGTTGATCACCCCTTTGGGACAATATATTCTCTTCCTGTGTCATGACAAATTTCTTCTCCAGTCTGTCAATAACACCACTATCCAAATATCCAAGTGTTCTCTCTGGTTTATCTCTACGAGACCATGTCATCCCGTTCTTCAATTCCCAAACAAACTTTTGGCTTTGGTCCATGTCAAGAGTACATAGATACTCTCATTCTTCTTCTTTTACCTCTGGGACAACCTCACAAGGCTCATCACATGTTATTCCTTCACATATACATAATTCATTAATTCCAAAAATATTGAAATTTTTATCTACCATTGACTTTCTTATCAGGATATTCTCTTGTCGATCTGAACTCTCCCAAAAGTTCATGAGACTTTCAGCTAGTCCCTATTCTGCGCCATCTTCTTCTAAGATTATTTTATGTTCTGCTTCACAACAGTGAACATATTCTTTTGTCAATGGTCTAATTCTTCTTTTGCCTTTCTTCCCCAAAGCATTCATCCTATGCTTCACAACCTGCATAGACACATCTTTTAAGTATTCTTCAATACCTGTAGTCATACACCAATAATCAATTTCAAAAATATGAGACTCTGAAGTCCCTGTTGATATTTCCTTTGGCATCCCTCTGTGGTGATGGTTTGAACACAACATCAATCTGTCACCATCACGTCTTTCTCCAATGGTCTGATACATAGGTTGCATACACTCCTAATATGGTATCCTTTAATTTTCTATTTCAACAGAATCATGTTCTGATATCATGCTTTTGGAAAGCACATCTTCTTCTTCTTCAAACTTCATGACAGTCCAAGGTGATTGTTCAACTCTCTCCTTCATCAGAATGCAATTATGATTCTTCCCTATAGAAATGTCTTTGCACATTTCTTTTTCTGCCTTCATCTCCAGATCATCTTCAATTGACTGTGTTCCTCCATCAAGCAACTCATCAATGAGTTCCTTTTGCTGCAATATTTCAGACCTTTCCTCATTTGAGAGAATTTCTTTATCAAATTTTAAGACAGTTTCAAAATCTTGTCCATCATTTGCAACAAAACTTGCAAACACAAACAAATCATCAGTCTCAAAAACTTACGACCTTTTGGTCTCATACAGCCTCACAGTCATCTCTTCCATAATTTTATCTATACTATTTACAGATTCATGAGACTCTTAATTAGTCTCTCCTTTTCTGCTTCATCATCCTCTCCAAGCAAAGGACCTTGTCTAGGTTCACAATATGAAACCTCCATCTCAGATTCATCTTCTTTGAGTTCTTTCTTCAATTCAGCAAACATATTTTGTTGTAGCTTCACCTGTAGTGAATTAAATATTACCTTCTTTTTCATGACCCAGCCATACATCTGGTTTTCTTCTCCAGCAGCTTGCATATGCTTCTCAAACCACAAAATGTCTCTTGCTAACTCTAGCAACTCCCTGTTCCATTCTTCTTGACTTTCTTTCTTTTTTTCTGTTGTGTATTTTCTTTGAACCCCTGCAATGACCTTTAGTAGTCATTGTTTATGTCTCCTTCTCCTCTTTTGTGAACTTCATCCTGTCCACTTCTGGACTGCTTCCCTAAGCCTCACTCAACAAGTCTCCACACTTGTCTATTATACCTCAACAAGCTATCTCTCCTTGAGCTTGTCCTTTTGGTATCTTTGGTTCTTCTCCTCTAGAACCTTTTGAGCATCTCCTTTTCTCATCTTCGCTTCTACAATTCCACTTCTCTTTGGAGAACATACACTAGTCCTCTCTTATCCAACTTCTGTTGAATTTATGGGTTCTACCACTACTTTCTCTTTTCTCTTCTCAAGAACTTCTTTGTTCTTTGTTGCTATAAATTCACATAACCAGAGTCAAAATATAAACATAAATCAATCCCTACCTTTAGAATTTTCCACTTGTACAGTTGACTGTAATATCTCCACTGTTATCTTCAAAAGATATTCCTCTTCATCAAGAACAGAATTTTCCTTGTGCACAAATCTCCCAGTTGTTATTGCTACAGCCTGCAATATTTCATCAATCCACAAGACTGTCAAATCCTTTCAAGGATTCTTCTGCCTTCCTATGTGGCTAATCATCAACTTTAACCACACATTTTATGTCTGCAATCAATCCTGAATACCCTCTTACCTGACTAAAATTCTCACACAATAGTTAGTCTTCAATTTTAAAATAAAAATTGAAAATCGGAGATTGATTTACCTTTCATGTAGAATACTTGTTCTTCCCTCCTTGTGCATCACTGAGCTTATCCTCATGCTCAAACAGTGAGTTGCATCCAATCTTTCGTAGCAAGTCTCCTTCTTGCCATTAATACCACATAAAGCGTTTTCCAGAGCTTGATCCCATGGTATTATAAGTTCTCTCTATAGAACTTTCTTCACATGCTCAATTGATCAACTAAGCAAGGATGATTTTAAGGAACCATACTTATTTAAAAGTGTATAAATGTTGGCGAATATTACCAATTCTTAAAATGCCAACTATAAAATGATTGGCGATATTTTTCAAAAAATATTTTAATATCCAAGGATTTTATATCGTTTATATAGTAATTTGGCGATTTTTAGGGTGAAAAAATTTTACCCCATCAAAATTGGGCGAAACAGGGCTTCAAAAAATGCAAAATGGCGAATGTTTTTTGGGAGAAAAACATGGAAAAATAGCCCACTGGGCTAAAATTCGCCCCTAAAATTATCCATGCAACTAAGCTACCTCGTAGAATCTTTGTCCTGCTCTGATACCAAATGATTCCAACCCGAACCGGAGTATTGTATTCAAATTAACAAATTGAACCAGTAAACCTATTTGAATCAGCTTCCCCAGGAATAGTTACGTTCTAAATTTAGCAGAACCTCTAAACTTAGTTGTCCGACTAAGTCATTCCGCAATACCTTTCTGCAACTTGACGGATACGAGATGCGGGCGTACATTTTTCCAATTAAAATGGACCTCCCACAATTATGTGTCTACAACGGTCTTTCCACATGCGGGATTCACCTTTGCATTTTCTGAATTACGACTCCAGAAAATCTTCTCCCGCAACTTCTGTCCGAACCGTTGATATTTTGTGGGGTGGATCTAGACCTTTGATCTATTTTCCTTTGAGGATATAATCTTTGACCATTATATATTTGTGGATCCAATCTCCATCATCGATTTGACTTCCTTTGCAGAATGTTCTTCCTTCCACTAATCTTCTGCGGAACTTCTCCCAGCTGCTGAATCTTCTTACGCTTCATCTTGTCCTTCCAAACCTACACTGGTTTGGATCTCATTTCTCATCGATTCTTGCAGTGATCGATTTTGCTCTGTAACCTGCAATAAGGTTAACTCTACACATGCATTTCATTAATGAAATCCTCAAGGATTGTTTACCTAAATATCCTTCAATTGACCAGAGAATCAATCAATCGATCTCTATTTCTACCACTTTCAAAAATATTGAACTCATACACAGACTTGTCAATCTTTTACAGAATTAAATAGGCATTTAACTCACAATTTCACACATTCAGACAGAATGCAATTTACACACACAGAATTATGCTGAAATAGGATTTTTCATTCATCTAATGAAACTATACATACAAAATAATCTCAGAACCTATGTTCTGATCTTCTTAGGCCTGATACATCTTTAGTCAGCCCTTCCTCTGTTTCCTATAGGCCTTACTGACCTCTCTAAGTATGCTTCTATCCTCTATCTCTGTCCCCTGTTTATCTGTCTACCATATCTATGCCTCGTAGGATTACATATATATATACAAATAGAACTCTGAACCCAATTATGGTTCAGATCCAATAAACACTCAACAATATCCTACAATTCATCAATTGTTATCTATTTTAAGTAACTTTCAATCCTATCTCAATGAATCGCTCCATTTGACATGGATTACTTACATGACTCATCTAATGACACATCACTCACCTAGTGACTCATCTAAATGACTCACAATCATTTATAATCACATATTTTACATTTATTTACAAAGTGATAGTTTGAAGACCATCAATCCAGAATTTAAGACCCCTTCTAGGCCTAGTCAGACTTTGAACTTGAATTTGGATGGAGAGCAGGATGCTCCTGCATCACACCATCTCGAAATTCTGTCTTTAACATGTATCACATTTATCCACATATTTTTGGATATCAGACTTCATTCCCTTCCAAAAGAAGGATTGGCGGATATTATGGTATGTTTTAAAGAAACCAACATGGCATGTTGTTGGGGAGTCATGGTTCTCTTTTAGTAATTGAGTTTTTGAATTTTGATGAACTCAGTAAATATATTCTTTGTTTGTACCATAGTATGTCTTTTTCCCATGAATACTTGTATTTTGTTTCTTTGTTGTTTTCAACTGCTTCAATTAGCTTCCTTGTCTCTAGGTCTTTCACATACTCACTTTGGACTTCCTAAATCCATTCAGGAACGACTATGGATATGGTACATAGGGAGGCATCCCTTTCATGTTTTCTTGATAAGTTGTCTGCAACCGTATTATCTTTTTCTTTTTATAAAAAAATGTCAAAATCAAAGACTTGGATTTTGCTTACCCGTTTCTGTTGTTGGAGAGAGATATGTTTTTGAGTTAAAAAATATTTCAAGCTATTGTGGTCTGTTTTAACAAGAAATTTTGCCCTGAACAAATATTGCTCCATTTAACATGGGAATGCATTATTACCAACATTTCCTTATCGTATGTGGATTTTGTTTTCTCATTTGGTTTAAACGTTTGTCTTTTGAAGGAAATGGGGTGTTCATCTTGCATGAGAACACCTCCTAGGCTTGTTCCTGAAGCGTCACACTCAAGGATGAATGTCTTTGTAAAATCAGGAGCTTCTAACACTGGTGTGGATGTCATTAGGGTTTTCAATTGTTTAAAACAAGTTTCTGCATCCTTATCCCATATGAAAGCATCCCTTTTTAATAGTGATGTTAGGGGTGCTACAATTTGGGCGTAGTTGTGAACAAATATTCTATAATAACCCGTTAGACCCAGAAATCCTATTAAGAATGTAATTGACTTGGGAGATTACCACTCTGTGATTTCCCTAATATTTTTGGGATCGACCTTAATGCCGTCAGCTGATACGATGTGCCCCAAAAATTCTATTTATTTTTTCCCAAAACTACATTTTGATTTGCTAGCATAAAATTTGTTTTCTTCTAGAAGTTTCAATATTGTTTCTACATGCTTGAGGTGTGAGTTCCAATTTTTACTATAAATAAGGATATGATCAAAAAACACTAGCACGAACTGCCTTATGTATGCGAAAAACAAGTCATTCATTACTGATTGAAATGTAGCCGAAGCGTTGGATAATCCAAATGGCATCACTCGAAATTCATATAAACCTTTGTGGGTGCAAAAGGCCGTTTTGGGGACATCTTCTTCTTGAATACGGATTTGGTATTATCCTAACTTTAAGTCTAATTTAGCAAAATATTTTTCACATGTAGCTCATCAAGCAGTTCATCAACAAAGGGAATGGGGAATTTATCTTTATGGTGACTTTGTTGAATGCTCGATAATCAATGCAAATTCTATACAATTAATATTTTTTTCTAACAAGTATGACTGGTGTAGAGAAAGGAATCTTACTACATGTGATTATTCCAACGTCTAATACCTCATGTACTAAACGTTCGATCTCTGACTTGTTCCTGTGAGATTGTCTGTATGGATTTTTACTGATTGGAGTTGATCCTGGTATCAACTCGATGATGTGATCCCTAGAACATGGGGGCAGAAGACCATGAGGATGGTTTCAAAAGATGTCACTATGTGCCCCCAGGATTTGTTCTAATTCACGTGGGTCAGTATTTTGTCTTTCCTCAATTATCCATTCCATAGCATAGCAGTGTAAGAAGAAGTATTGAGCTAGGATTTTTACCATCTTTTCCATTTTATTGGATGAAACAATTTGGGGGGGTGGGCAATTAATATTGTAAAGCTTATATTTCCTCCCATTTTCATAGAACTTTATAAATTGTTCACATAAGTTTAATCCGATTGTCCCCAGTGTTTCCAACCATTGTGCACCTAAGAAAATGTCAACCCCTCTGATTCCCATAGCATACATTGGAGACTTTAACTTGTAGTCCTTTATAGCTAGTCCTACTTTATGGCATTTACCGTCACACAGTGTAGTCTTGTTTCCTAGTATCAATACTTGGAAACTTCCAGTAGGTAGTTGAATATGTTTAAGTGTTTCGCTACCATGGAGTCTATGAAGTTGTGTGTACTCTCACTATCGATCAACACCTTCACTTTTGTGTTTTTGATATATCCAAATAATTTGAGTGTTTGGGGTTGAGAGATACCTGTCATTGCAGCCACTAAAAGCGTTGGTGTGATGTTATCCTCCTCCTTGTTGGTCTCCTCGCTATCTGACTCTCTGTCGGAGTACGGTGTGTTGTTTGATTCTTCATCATTATCGTCACTCGTATTAATTTTTTCGCACAAGAACAAATTCTTATTTTTGCATTTATGCCTTGGGCACCAATTAGGGGCATTACACTTTCGACATAAGTTGTCATCCTTTTCCCATTGGCTCTTAGGTGAGGTGGTATGTAAACCGATGAACGTTGCGTCTTTTTCTTCTCTTCAATTAATTTTTCTTTTTGACGATCTTGTTCTACGTCTTTTATGTTTAATAATTTGATTTCCCTTTGGATACCTTGTTTTAGGCCACCGATGGAAATTTGTAAGAGTCGTTCTTCAGTTATATCTTGAACGCGAGTGGCCAGGACCAGTAGATTGTTAAAATACTCATCTGCAGTTCCTTCTTGTTGTAAACCAGTGAGATTGCTCTAGATTTCGGTCTCTTCCATGTCTTGAAATTGTTTAAAGAAATTTTTCTTGAAGGTGTCCCAGTCTCTAAGTAATCAGCCTCCCTTTATTACTGAGTCCCACCATAAGAACCAGTCACAAGCGGTTTTATCCATGTACATTGTTGCAACATCCAATTTGTTTATATTGTACATTTCAAAATATTTTTTGATTTTGTTGATCTATCGGATCTCGTCTCGATTACTTTCGTCATCGAACCTTGGTAAGTCGATCTTGACCTTGTGAATGCTGTTGTGGGTTGGGCCTATATGTGAGCTATTGTTTCCTTTAACATGGTCGCTTAGTGAAAGAATTTTAAGTTTTAAGTCGTGAATGTCCTCATCTTTTTGTTCAAGCTTTACGAGTATTTTTTGAAATGGATCCTCTTCTAATTTTATGGACACATCTTTGTCCTCGGACGGGTTTCTCTCGGTGTTTCGTGTATTCATTTTGTTTAAATTTGAAATTTAACTATAAATTTATTTTATTTGTAATAATAATTTATTATTATATTTTATTACAAAATCTAATAATTATAATAATAATTATTATGTATTATAATAAATAAATAAAAAATTTAAATGGACGGAGGTGAGGTGTGATTGGGATGGGCGGAGGAGTTGGCGGGTACGTGAATGCGAGACATGTAGGAAAGAAGGTGATGTGGAGGAGGACGGGTGGGGACATGAGTAGTAGTGGTGCGAAGGAGGATGGGGGATGGAGATGGAGGTGAAGGTATGGCAACGTAGGGGTGATTGGGAGGGATCAAGTGAAAATTCACAGCATGAGAAGTCGCAGTGTGTAGGTGGGAACGTGATTTGGATGGGCACATGATTGAGAGCATGTACGTGAAGCAGTTGAAGGGAGTAGCGTGGATCAGATGCATGTGGGGTCAGAAGGGTCTGCATGAGGGATGAGAGCATAATGGTGGGAGCAGCGTGGAAGTGTTGATGGAGGACCAGTAGGCTCTTATACCAACTTGGAATATATTTTCCAAAATGATATATTTTATTATTGAATGATATCATTTACAAGGTTATAATACGACCTTTATACAATTCAAGGATCACCATTAAATGGTGTGACCTATCAAGCTGACCTTAATTAATAATTATTAACTAACTAGGTTTGCTAATTATTTAGTTTTATTACATTATCTTAGTAGCAAGATCCATTTCCAGTGTCCTTTCTTAGCATATGTACTCATAGCATTGGAGCTGCCATTTCTACATGGTAACCGAGCATTCCAATATGGTAGTAGAGCACAAGTTTGTTCAAGTTCTACAAAGTTGAGGAGCACATCCAGTCTCCTATCCTTCTCTGAAGAAGAGATTTATTTAAGCTTACAAGGATTTTCTCCTAGTTTTATTTGTGCAGGTTGCAGAGAGTATCTCCCAGAGCATATCAACAACTTTAATATGGATTCAAAAGTTCTTCTATGATATCCTTTCAACTATGTTGATTGGAAGCCCAAGATGAGCGCATACTTGAAGAGGAAATGTCTCTTTGAAGTCTCCATTGGTGCATTGACCGAACTTGAGTCTTATGAAGAGAAGGTTGACTAGATGAATAATTGTGATTGAGCTTATGGAATAACGTGTTGGGCAATGTCTCCAAATATACATCATCTCATAGATTCTTTGAATATCCATTTGAGATTTGGAACAATTTGGAAAAATATTTTTGTATGCAGGATATAGAAGATGAAGCATGGAGAGAACCCAACATCTCCTCATCTACTCTCTCTCAATATGTCTTGGCCTCTATATTCTCTAATGAATTTATTTATGATGAATGAGTTTCTCGTACAATTCCTATTGCATCTATCCTCTTTGATTCGAATGCTTCCTCCTTCAATCAAGAAGCAAATATTGAAGAGCCATATTTTTATGTGTCTCTTGAAGTTTATTCATCTTCTTGTGATGTTGATGATGAATAATAAGTGACATATGTAGCTTATATTGATATTGATCCATTCACCCATTCAGTGTTCTCTATATCGTCTATCTTGAATTCGGAGATCTATGTGCCAGATCTTTCACACTTTGTGCATACCTCTCTCATTGATGGTGCACAACCCAGTGACTTCTTGGATGTTTTATTGGATAGATCAAGTCCTATTTGTGTCATACCAATCACCATACTTTATCTCATGTTATTCTACATCTCCTCCTTTGTTCTTGCCATCAATACTTAGAGCCTCCTTGAATATTTTGAACATATCCTTTTTTCCTCCTTTTCTACTACAGAGGATTCATTACCAGTGTATTCCCATGAGTCTGTTGATATGCTTATATGTGATCTCTTGGATTTTTTAGAAGCTATATCAACCCTTGAATCATTTTCATTCGCACTCTTTGATCTTGGGCCTTCTCCTTGTTCCTACATGATCACTTGCACTCATCATCTGAGTGTAAATGAAAATGGAGACCTCATACATTCGCTTGGACACTTATTTCACCTATCTGGAGTTAATTTCATCTCTATTGGTTCGAAGTTCAAGTCATCACATCATCTTGGATCGATTTCAACTCTCAATATATTTCACATCATTGGATCTCAGTTGTTCTACATGGTCTCAGTTTCCATCCTGCAATTGTTCTTGATTCAGGTGAGCAGATTTCTCTTCTTCCCGAGAAGAAGATTCCTCCAGACACCAGCATTAGAATCATGTATGCAGGCTGATATGCATGTCATGACATAATTCATACCACCATCCATGTTTTCTACCAAACCGCTGAATAATCCTATGACTATACAAATCCCAAGTTCACTAGTTGATTCCTCATTGGTCTCTTATGCAGTGTTACTTATATTGCATGGTTTGAAGTCTTGCATATCTTTCAATGGTTGGTTATCCATGACCTTAGTCATATTTGGACTGATATTACACATGTTTGTATCTATTCTAAACACTTATGGTTCAGATCTAAAGTCCATTTATCATTCAGATTTTTACACTCATTAGTTTGCCCAAGTTGCTCATAGTTTTCCTAGTCTAGCCCTATATCCTCATGGAGTCATTGAAGCCTTTGTATTTTTTGTTCCATATGATAATGCTTATGACATATCATAGTTTTATAATCCTCATATAATATATAGGATGGTGTTACATCATATTGGAATAATGGCATGTGATTCAAATCACAATTTTGCAGCTATTCAGGGAATTGAGTGTGTAACAAATTGTCTTAATTTTTATACTCTTTGGGAAGGAGTATGCACGTATCTCTTTTCTATTTCAGATTTTATTTGGAGATTGGAATTTTTTAGCAGCAAGAAGCATTCAGATAATTTTCCTACTTCATTAGTTGATGATATACCAGGAGCCTCTCCACTTCTTTCTTACAGACTCTACACTCTAGCGCATGATCATCGAGTCTACAAGCCTCTTCATCAAGTCTTTCACAAGAAGTAGTTCATTCATATCATTTAAGTGAATATAAAGATATTTTAAAGACATATTGTTCAAATTTTGTGCCTTGTCCTTTCTTGAGGGAGCATTTTCCCCATGTGGTTTTGCCTCTTTCCTCACTTTTTTGGACATGAAGAATTGTAAAGGGTGACCATAGCCTTGTTGTTGGGCCCTATATACACCTATATTTTTTACATACCGTCATAAATTTAGAATTAAATGGGGGTGTTGGAATATAATATACCCACTTCATAACTTAGGATAAAATATTTAATCAATTTTGACTAATTTCCTACCCACTAGCCTGGATAGTTGGCATCCACTTGCACTACAAAGTCAACACTTTCCATCTATACCCAGGAATGTTTTAATTCTGATTCTGGGTTGATCTTGACCACTTTATTGAATACCATAATTAGTAACTGCGCTTTCCTACATATCCTGCCTTATTTTGTTTGTATCTGGGTTTTCTATATTGGATAAGGTAAAGCTAGTTAACTAGGGAACTGGTATCTTTTGTTTCCAACCCATCCTCCATGATTTTCTCTCCATTTTCTAGGATTAGCATGTTTTCTGTCACTCTTGACAACTCACTCAATATTTTTCTAATTTGTGAGGTCCTTGACTGATTCGGGAAGTGCTTTAGCCACCTATTTAGTAAGTCTATCTTTCTGAGCTAGATGAGTTGTCTCAAATACAACTTGAGTTTACCTATGAGGGATGTAATATTTATGTACACTATTATTCATCATTATTCAATGGAAGGATACACTCCAATATTCATCTCTTCATTCATGTGATTCAGTCTCTTTTCTTCTCTCTATTTTTTCTGTGTATGCTTGTGAGAATTATCTTAGTAGCAAGATCCATTTCCAGTGTTGCTAGGCTTAGCATCTTTACTCATAGTATTGGAGTTTCCATTTCTACATGGCAATTGAGCATTCCAACACATGCATGCTTAAATATTTCTTATACATCATACCCATACAACTCACAAATAGATCCATTGTGTAATTGTATCATAAAACGTTAAACTTTATTAAAAAAATAAATTTCATGACAAACATTATGAAAAAATGGAACTTTTACCTTTTTATTTTTATTTAATTGACGAGACTCGAAGATCAAAGATATTTCTATACTTATCATGGAACCATACTCTACTATGGTGAAAAAGGTGAATACAAGTGAAAGGATCTCACAATTGTTCTCCCACAGCTAGCCTCAATGACGTAAGAAAGTATCAATATCATTTCCAGCTCATCAACTTTGCCATAGGAGGAATAATCTCATATATAGAAAGACCCAATTGTTCAACTTTGTTTATCATGAAGAAAGATAAGACCCACCCATACAAGCATTTGGCCCAGTGGTTTCACGGATCTCGACAAGGCCTATTGAAGCACTACATCCAACCAAATACCCAATGGTTGAGAACAAGTGATTTTGCAAAGTTCATTGGAAACCAAATATTGTATCCCCTAGTTTCCAAGCAAAATTGTTGGCTTATTTTCCTTGCTTATGCGACCCATGTTCAACCACAACACAAAACCAACAAAACACCCAAAGACATCGGCTCGACAGAGCAAGCTCAGTCAACAACACCCACGAGGTAGGTGCAGTCTCACCCAAGATATCTTAATGTGTGACTTCCAGAACCATGTTTCCGCAGTTGGCGAGGGAGTACAGTCCCTTCGCGTGTAGCCAAGATGCTCGACAGAGATGGAGGGATGGAGTCTTTCACTACTTGACAATGGCGCAAGAGTGCACCACAACCCGTGTGTGACACAACCTTGTCCTTAAACAACTAAACAACTGGTGCAATGATGCAACGCAGCTGATTCCTTTAAATAAAATGACTATGATGTGAATTATATCATGATTTAAGTGTGCTTAAACATGAACTAATACACAATGCTCGACAATGTTTAGATATCCATTCATTCATCAATATTGCGACCTTCGTTCATATAATAACTGTAAATAATGTAAGATAATCAAACATTCAACATTGATAGTTAAACATTCAACCATTCACAGAAACCATTCAACATTCATAAACACATGAAACAACGTGGAAACCCGTTTGGGAAAAACCACCAAGGTGCTCCTCATGTGGCATGAGAAATATAGGTAGCACCTTGTAGTCTACGACTTACAAACTGTTATTAAGATATGTCTTGTATCTTAACTCTTCTTGCTCTCATCCTCTCTGGTTTATTCTTCTATATACTCCTACTGATCTCTCATGCTCTCTAGTTTATTCTTCTATCTACTCCTACTGATCCACACACAGCTTGGATCGACTCTTCTACTCTATCATCTGCGCACTCAACTGCAGATTAAATCCTACAAAATGGCATGCGCACTCAGCTACAGATCCACGGCTCAAGAACCTACTACTATCAGACTCCTCTTTGATCTTCTACAATAACTTAAACTACTTCTTGAAGCTAACCCTTCAAGCTAACAACAACCAATACTGAGTGGGTTCCTCCTATTTATAGTGTTTACAAGACCACGCAGGGTCGACTAAGTATAGCTTAGTTATTATAGACTTAAGTAGCTATAAAATATCTTCTATTACATTAATGTTGGCCCATACCTAGCTGCAAAATTCCTGCATTACATGAACCACGGCCTTAACTAGCCGCAAAAACATCTTTCAACCTATCTGTATAGGTCATAACTAGCCGCAAAACTGTCCTTTAGTCTTCCATCAGTTCATCCTTCTGCAGTCTTCCTTGACTTGCACTTGTTCAATGTTAACTCTTCTACCTACCAATGCTCCACCAACTCGAATATTCCTTTCCTCGTCGCATCAATCCTCATCACAGCTTCCTTTGCTCTGCGCTTATGCTTCTTCCTCATGCACTTTTCCTAGCCCAACAGGGCCCCAACACTCACAAGTGGCTCATCCCGAGCCACTAAGCAAAACTTAGCAAAATTTAAGCTTCTGGCGTAGGTTGCGCTACATGACCAACCTTGTCTTGAAATTCTTGCAAAATTTGTTGCACCCAAGCAACATCTGCGGTGACCTCCTCAACTTGCTTTTCCAACTGTTCTACATGGTTGGAACTGATATGTTCTGAAGGTCCTACTTCCAATTACTTACTAATATGTTGAAGCTTCTATTGTATAGGCTGAATAAGCCATGTAACTCGTTCTACCTCTGACTGGTGCATTGTCGCTTCGTCATTCCTTCTCTATTCTTGGTCAGGGAGAGTTTGGACTTCCTGCTGGAGCTGCTTCAGCTCGGCTACCTTTGCAGCCTTCTCCTTAAGAGGCATATTTTTCATGTATGCTTTTACCATTGCAATTTTTAGTTCGGCCTGCCGCGCATTTTCCTTGATCTTTTCTGTCGCTTCGTCTTCCAGAAGCAATCCCCATGTCGCAGAGACGGCTTCAACTGACTCAATGCAAAGTTGTTATCCTTTCCTTATCCTTCCCATAGCCTCGGATGTTGTATTCCTACATTCTTCAAGAACCTCAAGAGGTTTTCTTGGTATCTATTATTTATTTAGCTCCTCAACTTGTTTCCTGAGTTCCACTGCAATTCGTGACATCCGGCCAACCTTGGAAGCTAAATCCTCATCCTCTTGGCCTTCTTCCAGTGGGAACTCTACGATGATGCTCTTGATGGATTCTGCTAGTGTAATTCAGCTTTGTTCACGCGCCTTGATTTCCTTCTCTTTTTCTTAAAGGATGGCCTTGCGCTCTTTTGCCTTCCTTTTCTGCTCGGTATCCTAATATGCAAGATCATTCTCTCGGATCCGTATCTTGGTCGTAGTTGCATGTTGAATAGTATAGACTTCAGCTAGTGTGATCTTAGAGAAATCCATATACAGCATCTCAAACCCATGGACAAAAGTATCAAACTTAGGTGTCCCTATCTCCATTGGTCATGACTGGATGTCTATATTTACTAGTGGCAGCAGGAGTGATGTTACTAACACGTCATTTGGATCCACGCCGTAAGTCTCAGCCAAGACTATTCTTTTGACCTCATTGATAGCCTCAATCAGGACATTGATATGGTCCACAATCTTGTCATTCAGTCTTAGTTGTTTCTTACTTAGCCCCTTCAGACTAGACTTTGTGACCTCTGCAATGGCATCAGACAACAGACTTATGTCCTCTTCGGCTAAGTTAACCATGTTAGCTCATTTTTCTTCTTTTCGCTTCTTATGCTGCGGCTGAGACTACTTTGTGTTCCGCTTTGCTTCCTGGGCCTTCTACACATCCTCATCGGTAGGAGTGTCTTCAGAGTCATCATTGTCAGAGTTGTGATGACTGTCATCATCATCGGAACTCAACGACTGGTTGTCTTGCTCGTCGCCACCGTCATTGCCTTCTCCATCATCTTGGTCATTTCCTTGACCATTCTCTTGGCCATTTCCTCCTTATTCCATCTGCATGTCACCCGGTATGCACCATTCCGCAGGCCAATCTTGGACGACTGTGTCTACATTCGCATCAATGATCATAAACCTTTCCTGGTGTGCTTTCTTGGTTGGGTCATGTCGTGGTTCTAAGATAACATTGTGGACACCAGCCTGGAAGTTTATCAACAAAACATATCTCTGCACTATCGCGGCTCTTACTATGTATGTATGCTTTATTACATTGCACAGTGCCTCGTCATGCAAAAAGAACTCAATGTTATTGTCTTTCTATCGAATCATGTCCTCCTTATCCTCCCAAAGGCTCTAATACTTTTCACCAAGCCAAATCACTGGGACATCCAGTGGCTGGTAGTCTGATGGGTTAGACCAAAGAATAAAGGAAATTAGAATGAGCAGCCAGGAGTAGTGAAATTTTTCCTTAAGATCCTCCTACACCTGCATTGCATCATCTATGAGCTCCTTCAAGAGGTACCGCTTTGTGAGTTCTACCGCCTCGGTGGTCCACTCAGTGGGCCTGATCTTGCGCAGCAGCTTGCAAGATAGGATTTTTGTTGTGAATCTCATCGTGTCGTACTGTATAGAAGAAATGAGAAATCCCATACCTGCGCACTGAAGATCATATTTCTGCTTCATCTTGGTCGCATCTCTATTTGGTCATAGGTACAACGTAGGGTCTTCTCCTACCTTCGACAGACCCGTTATCGGAGAGATGAGCTCGGCGTCGATAGGGTAGGGTTGATCGATCCATAAATATCCTCTATGAAAATAGACAAGGAGTTGTCTCACATATGTAGTTACTTGCATGCTCCAACCAAAGTGCGGCATGAGTAGCAAGTTTAACAAGTCCTCGTTGTCGACACCACTGGCCCACTCCATTGGTTCTACGAGTTGGGGCTCATGTGGCACGGCTAGAAGAGTAACCATGTAATTTTTCTTTTCTAAGCTCACCTTCTTGCGGGTTTCAACATCTTCAAACTGTAGCTTGGCCATCTTCAGCAACATATCTATCAATAGGGGTACCCCAGTAGGGATCTAGGGTGTCACTAAGGAGGAGTGTGCTTTTGTCGAAAGCTTCAAATCCTACGCCTCGACTCTCCTTGGTCAAACATACGGTGGCAATAGGATTTGTTCTTCAATGGTGGTGCCAACATCTCTACATGGTGGTGAGTCTGGTGCGTCCTCCTCGGGCTTGTCCTCAACAGGCATATCCACAACAGCCTTAGCCTTGCGTTTCTTTGATATCTTCGGCCTGGATTATTCTAAAGCCTCTCACAGTGGTACGACCAGTCGTGAACCTACAACTGGTGGATTAAAAGGTGGATTTTGAACAGGGTTCGGTATAGGGCCCGAACTAAAGGGTGGAACAGGGGCTGAACCATACGTAGGAACTAGTTGTTGTCTTGGTCGCACCATCGTTTCTAATTCTTTTTCTGGCCACTGTAATTCCGATGAAGCAATTTATTCTTCGATCGAACATGGTGAGGCAATAGTCATGTTAGATTGCTCACTGGCACTAGAAATATCAATAAAAATTAGCTTCGGCTCTCTCACTCACAAGCTTTGGTTCGCTCTTATTTGCTCTGTGCAAGTAAACTGAACCTTGATGATGAAGCCTCATATTTATATAGGTGCTCTCATGCCTCATGTGATCATTTCATGGCAGATCGGCGTCTTTTCAATCACACGGGCTTCTTGTTTGATGCATTCCTCATCAATTCACCTGCTCGAGTTTTGAGTTGTACCTGTTAAGAAAGTTATGGTATTTATGGTGGAAACGACTGATGGGACCAAAAAGTACATCGTCATTTTCCTTGGACTTGTTGAATTAATGACGCTTCGCTGCCATAACCGCCTATATCTTTTCAGATATGCAATCTTTAATGATGGCAAGTTGTCATTCCCACTCTTTACTACGATTTTCTTGCTTCTGTCGTAGACGTGTGACATAACAGTTTCCTTCCCCCCCTTTTTTTAACGCGTGATGCGACGTTAGATAGACATGTCGCGGCCATCGTAGTAAGGTTTTAGGTGACTTCCATTTACCATTCCTGCAATTTACGTTCCATCTAGCTTCTGTAATTTCACTGCACCCGCTTCAGTGATATGCGCGATCATATATGGCCCTAGCCAATGCGTCTTCAACTTCCCTGGATTTTTGAAGAATTTACTGTCATACACCAAAACAAGTCCTCCGACTTTGAATGGCTTAATCCAAATATGGTGATCATGCCATTCTTTCTTCATTTTCTTCTCTATGTTTTGATTAAATCCTCCGACGAAGTGTTCTTCCTCCTTCTGAACGAGTTGTGACAACCTTTGCTTGACAGCATCTTCGTCGGTCATTTTCGTCAGCGCAGCAATCCATAGGCTCAGCACAATGTACACCATTGGCACAACATCTTCTTGTCCATACACCAGTATGAATGTGGTGTGCCCTGTCAGTTTCTTGCAAGTGGTGTGATATTCCCATAGCATAGCTAGAACTTTATGATCCCAATCATCTCAGCGCACATTGCATACTTTGGTTAATGCATTCTCCAGAATCTTGTTGAAGGCTTCAACCATTCCATTCGCCTAGAAATGATAGGGTGTCATCTTCTTATGCTGAATCTGGAACTCTACAGTAAGCTCAGCAATCATTTTGTTAACAAAATGTGTACCTTGGTCACTGAGTAGAATTTTCGGACAGCCAAATCTGAACTTCACCGCAGTCACAGTGGTGCAATATTTAATAGGCACGGATTCATCCCATCTGGTTAAATAGTCTATCGCAGTGGTAATGTAGCACGCGCCAGTCCTCTTCCCTGGTGGACTGATCGGTCCAATGAAATCAACAGCCCATTTATCAAAATCTTGGAGGGTTATCTCTAGCGCAAGCAGCATCTCGTCGCGATGCGACGGTTTTCTTGTTCTCTGGCAGATAACACAAGGCCGGTAGAAACTCTTAGTATCCATATGTATGGTTGGCCACCATATTCCTTCTTGCATTATCTTGCGCACAGTTTCCTTTCCAGCATAGTTTCCTCTTACAACACTAGCATGTGCTTCACTCATTATCTACTGTCTCTCATAGTAAAAAACACAATGTCATAATATTTCATCTGTGCCCAGCTTGTACAAGTGTCCTGCAATCAATGTATAATCCATAGCCTTGACAAACATATGTTTCTTCTGGTTAGTGGAGAATCATTCAGGCACATAGCATGTTCTTAGCAAGTGGATGACATCGTTAAACTCCTTATTCTTATCCTCCATCATTATGAATACAAACAATTGTGAGTCAGACAATTTATCTTCCAAACTGGTTGGTTCTTCACCAATTTCTATCCTTGACAGGTGGTCAGGTCCGACATTCATTCAACCACGTTTAACTATGACCTCAAATTTAAATTCCTGAAACAGGAGGATCCATCAACAGATCTACCCCCCCAACACTAGCTTGTTGACTAGGTATTTCAATGCCAAATGATCAGTGTACATTTTGAAATGTCCACCCAACAAGTAGTGTCGGAACTTCTGCAGTACATAGACCATGGCGAGTGCTTCTCGCTCTATTGTCATGTAATTCTTCTCTATCGTCGATATTTTTCTGCTAGCAAAAGCAATAGGGTGGTCAAGTGCACCCTCACCTAGTTGTGTCAAGACTATGTCGAGCGCAACAGACGGTGCATCAACATGAACATGGAACTCCTTTTTCCAATCCGAAAATACAAGTATTGGCGCAGTGGCCATTTTGTTCTTTAATTTGTCCAATCTTTCCTAACAAGGCTCCATCCACTGAAACTTTGCATCTTTCTTCAACAGTTTCTCCATAGGTGCAGTTATCTCTGCATACCCTCTTATGAACTTCCTTTAGTAGCATGTGTGTCCTAACACTGATCTGAGTTGTGTGACTGATGTATGCGGTGGTAAGTCAAGGATAATCGTAACTTTCATTGGGTCGACCAAAATACCGTCGCAACACATGACATGACCCAAAAGTACACCAAATGGTGCGCAAAAAATACATTTCTTTGAATTAATCATGATCTGATACTGGTGACAGTGATCCAAAATCATGCGCATAACCTCAATATGGTCTCTTACTAGACCAAACACAGTCCAATCATCAAAGTAGACCTCAATAAATTTATGTATGAAATCTTTAAAAATAGAAACTACTATTCTAGAAAAAATAGCAAGTGCATTCTTGAGTCCAAAGGGAATTACCATATACTAGTAGCATCCACATTCTGTGACAAAGGTCATTTTTTGGTGATCCTCCTTCGCGATTTTGACTTGATGATAGCTAGAGAAGTCGTCGGTGAATGAATACATCTCTTTCCCTCCGATGCTTTCAAGTACTTCATCTGTAAACGGTGTTGGGAATGGATCGTGCAGGAATGCATCGGTCAGCTTCTTTAGGTCGACACATATACTGACTTCACCTGTTGTCTTCTTATCCTAGATCACTACAGGGGTGATCCACTCTGATTCCTCAACAGGTTCAATGATTCCTACATCGAGCATACGATCCAATTCTGCTTTTACCTTCTCTTTATACCTTGGATTCAATCTATAAGGTCGTCGGTTGACTGACTTAGCATCTGGTTTCAGGGGTATTTTCATTTCCCCTAGGTCACCAACTATTCCCTTCATCTCTGAAAAGTTGGTAGGGAATAGGTCTTGATAATCATGTAGTAAGTCTGTGATCTTTTCTACTGTCTCATCATCCCAATAATCTACTATATTGGCAAACTTCAGGTTCCTTGGTGACCCAATGTTTACTTTCTTTAATTTCAATGGTTTAACGAACTGCTCACTTGAAATGCCACTTCCTTCTACTATGCGTACCCTCTGACTCTGGTATGTTTATATTAGTCAGATCATCATCTAGTTCTCTGGCCAGATTGTAACAAGCCATCCATTGGTGAATAGTCCCGTTGCACTAGTGGGAACTTGTTACTTTGACAGGGATTTCATCGAATATCTTTTCCTTGGTCCTCTGAAGCACAGCATCAACTGTGGGTTGTTCATCAGTAAATTCAAATGTGTGTGTGAACTTCTTATCTAGCCCTTCCCAATCTTGAGTTCCTTGTCTCAATTCCATGGATGTGTACCAGCCTTTGGGTGTCATTTCCAATGTATGAATGAAATGATGGGCCCATTCCTGTCGTGGGTATTCTGCAAAGGATATGCAACATTGATCAATGTGCTCGACAGGGTTTGACATCCCTGTGTATTTCTAACTCACGACATTGACTTCTTCACAGAATCTAACTTCCAGCAATCATCTGCACTATGGCCATTTTGATATGGATTGTTTATGTGTACCCCACCATCTAGCAGGTGTATCCTTCAATACATAGTCCAATGCAAATAAGCACTTGGACTCTATGACAAGTCATTCAAACTTGCTAAGGAAGGTCACAAGGTTAGGTAAGCCTTCATATGTGGGTAAATCCCTCAACTGATTCTCCACCCATTGCACCAACCAGGTAACTCTAGTGCAACACCTCATAGAGACTTCACACAATTTGTTTTTCCAATTCTCTAAGGCCTCCCCTGAGTTAGATGTGCAAGAACTAGCACTCTTCCACCTCAGGTTTCCATCCAGTGTCAGGTTGATGTAATATTCTTGTAAAGTAGTGACATTATAGCTATGGTTGAGATAATCACCCTGTCCCTCATTGTAGAGAGGCTCAACGTATCTTTTTTCCTCTAATGGATCAATGGGTGACACTACCCTCATCTCGTCATCTTCGAATGATAGAATCCTTTTCTTGAAATTGATAATGGTCTGATTATATATGGCCCAATCTATCCCTAGAAGCGCGGGATATGGATTTTTGTTGTCAACGATGTTAATGACTTCAAATTCTGCAAATGTGCGCAACCCCTCAATGTCGACAAGGACTTGACTCAACCTACCAATTGGTAGGACCTTCGCCTTATTTACAATTCGCAACTGGATAGGGGACCAGTCCAAGCGCGGATTTACCATAGTCTCCCAATTCTGTCGTGTCAAAATATTGACGTCCGACCCCAAATCTAAAATGATGTAATCCATGTCATAATCCCCTATATGCACAGTAATTCTTAACTTGTGCTCGGTTTTGAATTTTTTCTTTACATGGTTAACCTTTATTCCAAGTTGTGACTCTTCTGGAGTTTCTTCTATCAGTGCTTGTATTTCTGCGATAGCATCTTTATCTTGAATCAACGCTACGTAACTTGACAGAAATGACATGAGCTTACTAACCATTTTCAGGGTCTGCTTCTAGAATAGCTGTTGGAAGCATTCAGGAATCTCCCTGACTTCATCTGATGTCGACAGTTCTTGATCCACAAACTCCAGTCGCACATCCAAAAAGACTTGTTGTTGGTTTTGAATTTCAAATGCTACTTTCTTATGTGACACAGGTCGCACCTACGACTGCGGTTGTGGTTGTTATTGGGGTATATCCTTATCAGCTCCGGTCGTAGCACCTCCTCTTGTTACAACAGCAACGCTCAGCTCTCTTAGCTCAGCAGCAAGCATCTGAACAGTTAAGTTAGGATTTGGATTTGGATTTGGATTCTGCACACGGTTAAGACCTGCGATGGTCTGAGCTTGCCACTTCACAATCAACTGAGGACATTGCTCCATAGTATGGTCCTGTGCTTTGCAATATGAACATGTCTTTGCAGGCTCTTGGAAATCTCTAACATAATGGCTTGGTTGTCCACAATTATAGCATGTATCCTGACCTCTTCCTCTTCCAAGTCCTCTTCCTCCTCTTCCTCTAAATTTTCCACCACCCCTTCCCTGAGGGTGTGGTTGCTGCTGTGGGTACTGATTGTGCTAGTATTGCGGCTGAAATTAGTTATGTGGCACATACTGGTTTTGAGGTGCATACTAGTTCTGATGCGCATACTGGTTTGGTGGGAAAGGCGTAGTATGGTAGTGCACTTGCGCATGTTCATCCTGAACCTTCCCATCATTCTTCATCAAGTAGGTGTCTACTGAGTTTTCCTTCAAGAGTTGGTATGCTCGTCAATCCTTCTCTTCATGCCCTATTGATTTACAAATTTATAGAAAAGGATTTTTGGGGTACTTACAATATTTTGCAAGTATAGGCACTCTTCATCACGATGTCCTCTAGTCTGGCATATTCGGCACCAAGGTAGTCCATGGGAACTTAATGGGTTTGGCACACCCGATGAGATGTAGTTCATGTAGGTTGGAAAATTATCCTTCATGTGTCCATCTGTTATGCATTTCGCACACCACAAATCTTCTTAGGATTCCTTACCCTTCTTGATATCCTGAATTTGTATCATCAGAATAGCCAGTTGCAACTGAATATGCACCATTCCTCTGGCACCATCTCCGATTGGTGAGGCTTCCAACTTCATTTCCAATTCTATCGATTATGTCTGTGATTCAATATTTTGTTGCATTAATGGACCTCGGATGTGTGGTAATAGAGCGGCAATAAACCACTCTTTATGTTGTACATCCAAAATTTGGAAACTTACTTTGGCCATCAAAGTTTTAAACTGTTGTTCAAAGTCCCATACAGACTCTTCCAATGATTATTTGATCTCCTTGATCTTGGTGATACACTGCGACTCATATTTAGGTTTCCTGAACTCACAAATCATTACAAGTTGGATCTCTTCAAGGTTTTTCTGTGGGGTTCCTGGTGGTACTACACAGAAATTGATAAACCAGTCCAGTGCACGACCCCTCAGATTCATGATCATCTATGCCTTCTTTAGGTCCGCGTTATGAATTAGGTGAACCATCCAAACATCTTCACAGAGGAACCAATGTTGCTCTGGATCTTCTGCTCCATTCCCATTGAATCTGGGTAACCTAATATCATGTCCGGCCATTGAGTTGGAGTCGAGGTTGTCTGATCAATAATTTAATGTGGGTTTATCCTCTTGTGCACTAGTCATTGTACTACCACTATCAGTATTAACAACTCTTCAGGAGATGAGGCTTTAGACCTTACCTCTGGTGATACTCTTGGTGTGATGTAGTTGCATCCTGAGCTCAGTGTCTCTACGGATTCTTCTGGCTCTTCTACTTCAGAAATTGGCTGATACTCTTCCTCTTCGTTGCAAGACCCTTCATCTAGTCGTGACTCCACTTCATAGTCACTTTATCTGAACAGAATAGGACTTGTCTTTCTCCCTTTTCCAGACCTAAATCGCCTTCCACTTCTTAGGAATCCATCTTCTAGTTCAGGTTCTGTACTTCCTAGGAACATCTCAGCTCACCATTTCCCATTTTCTCTCCAAATCATCCACGACATATCCCCTCTTCTTGGATATGCAACTCAACTGCTCAACTACAAGATACCCTTCTCATAGATGAGCATATTTATCCATGTACTTATAGAAAACAAGTACCTTCGTCGAGGTCCTTGGAAAAAATTTCTTTCAGCCTCACTATATGAGGTTAAAGTTTCTACTGCAAACTCAGTAATATATCCTTGCAAAACACTGTCAACCCAAAAATCAACAACTCTAGAGATGGGGTTACTTACACTGGTTATCTCACGAACCAACTGATCACTCCACTCAACCACTTCTCTTCTCTGGAAATTTGTCTGTCAAGTCACCAACCTTGACAACCACTCGTGTAGCACAATGGGAAACTCTACAAAGAAGATCTCGTGAATATCATAGTATATGTATCGGTCTAACCAATTTTCTAGGCTCAACCGTGATCCTGTGCTCTCTTCTTACACAAAGGTTAGCGTCTTAGACTCCATCCAATCCTTTATTTCCTTCTTTGTCGGATGCCACAACATTTCCCTCGACTCAAATGATTACGGGTCCCGGAAACAGAACCATTTGTTGGCCTCTTTTCCTTGCTTATGCGACCCAGGTTCAACCACAACACAAAACCAACAAAACACCCAAAGACATCAACCCGACAGAGCAAGCTTAGTCAGCAACACCCGTGAGACAGGCACAGTCTCACCCGAGATATCTTAATGTGTAACTTCTAGAACCATGTTTCTACAGTTGGAAAGGGAGTACAGTCCCTTGGCGTGCAGCCAAGGTGCTCAACAGAGATGGAGGGATGGATTCTTTCACTACTCGACAATGGCACAACATTGTGCCACAACCCGTGTGCGACGCAACCTTGTCCTTAAAAAAATTAACAACTGGTTCAATTGTCCAATGTGGCTGATTCCTTTAAATAAAATGATTGTGATGCAACTAATAGTGTGACTTAAATCGTGCTTAAATATGAACTAATACACAAGGATCAACAATGTTTAGATATCCATTCATTCACTACATTCATCAATATTGTGACCTTCGTTCATATAATAATTGTAATAATGGAAGATAATCAAACATTCAACATTGACAGTTAAACATTCAACCATTCACAGACACTATTCAACATTCATTAACATAGGAAATAACGTGGAAACCCATCAGGGAAAAACCACCAAGGTGCTCTTCATCTGGCATGAGAAATATAGGTAGCACCTTGCAGTCTGCAACTTACATACTATTCTTAAGATATGTCTTTTAGCTTAACTCTTCTTTCTCTCATGCTCTCTGGTTTATTCTTCTATCTACTCCTATTGATCCACACATAGCCTGGATTGACTCTTCTAGTGTACCATCTGCACACTCAGCTGCAGATTAACTCCTACAAAACGGTCTGTGCACTCAACTGCAGATCTGGGGCTCAACAGCCTACTAATATCAGAATCCTCTCTGATATTCTACAATAACTTAAACTACTTCTTGAATCTAACCCTTCAAGCTAACAACAACCAATACTAAAGCTAACCCTTATACAGAGCAGGTTCCTTTGATTTATAGTGTTTTCAAGACCACGTAGGGTCGACTGAGTACAACTTAGTTATTACAGAATTAAGTAGCTACAAATTATCTTCTATTACATTAATTTCGGCCCACACCTAGCCGCAAAATTCCTGCATTACATTAACCACAGCCTTAACTAGTCGTGGAAACATCTTTCAGCCTGTCTGTACAAGTCATAACTAGCCGCAAAGTTGTGCTTTAGTCTTCCGTCGGTTCCTCCTTCTGCTGTCTTCCTTGACTTGCACCTGTTCAGCCTTAACTCTTATACCTACCAATTCTCCACTGATTCAGATCTGCCTTTCCTCATTGCACCAATCCTCATCGCAGCTTCCTCTGCTCTGCGCTTGTGCTTCTTCCTTGTGCACTTTTCCTGGCCCAACAAAAATCCTCCATTGGTAGTCTCTTGGGACTAGTTTGGTCCTCAAGTATTTGATAGGATTAGCCCCATATTTCTCCAATTATTTATAAGGTGTTTTTATAAGTCTTCAATTTCATTATACAATTATAGCACCTTCTATCCCCCTTTGGACCACAATAGACTGGAATTTAGGAGATGCCCAACTATCTCTACAATAACATTGCCAATGCCTCAACCGAGGAAGACTTTTTTGAATTGCCATAAATCCACTACATGTCTGATACTTTTTAACGATTTTATAACATCAAGTTGTGCATCAGCGCCATATAGCTTCCAAAACTAAAATCTAGGTGGATGATATCATCGAATACTAAACCTTTGACAATGTCAACACCCTTTCGAAAATCAAAAAGTATCATTCTGCACAATATTCTCTTGCTTGATTTTGCTTTGTACACATCACTAATCTTTCAAAAAAAGGGTTTTTGTCAACTTCAGTGGTCATGTACTTCTAATTTCCATATACCATATTTTCCAAAGAGACACTTCTTAGTCTAGAATTTCACTCTGACCATCATGAACTATAGTTTTGCACTTATCTTACACTCAATTCCCTACTTTTATTCCTTAGTTCTATGCTCTTGTCCATATCACCTTTAGATCCTTGTTTGGATATACAAAGAAGACAGTATCACAAACAAACAAAAAACTACAATCAAATGTACCAACCATAAAACATTATCCCCAGCAATTCTAAATCCTCCATAATGCCATTGATGAGTTAGACACCAGGTTTGTGTTTCACAATATTTATATACCACAAGAATCTTAGAGTCTTTTACAATTACATTATGAAATCCCAAATTCTTGCCCTTGATACATACTACAATTGATTTTCTCACTAGGGCCTCTTGGAGAATCATATCATCCTCCTTAAAGTCCATGAAATTAAGCAAATTGCATGAGGAAGGACAAATCTAAACAGTACAATGTTGATTTTATTTGTAGCATCAGAAGATATTCTTATCTTGTATTTATTATGTACCCTTATGGTGGCCTAAAAGAATGAAAATAATGCTCTAAATAAATAGTAGGCCAAACTACAAAAGAAATTAAAAATAAAATTTATTTTACTGTTGCAAAGAGAAGTTGGCCTAGGCAAATAGACAAGTCATTTGTGTTGGCAATATGGCGGATAGCTTTGTTGGCATTTATGTCAATATATGAGAGGATGGAGAATTAGTGAACTGAAGTATGGAAGTCTTATGTCACTACAAAAGTAACTTGAGGGTGCTGAAAAGGAGTTGGATGAGTATCAACTTAGTGGGAAATCAATGCTAAAGGAAGAGGTAACTGGGAATGATATTGCTGAAATAGTCAGCAAATGGACTGGTATTCCCATATCCAAACTTCAGCAGTCTAAGAAAGAGAAGCTTTTGAAGTTGGATGTGGAATTGCATAAGCGTGTTGTTGGTCAAGATCCAGCTGTGAAATCTGTAGCAGAAGCAATCCAACAATCTAGGGCTGGTCTGTCAGACCCCCATTTTCCTATTGCAAGCTTCATGTTTATGGGTCCAACAGGAGTTGGCAAAATAGAATTAGCTAAGGCTCTTACGTCTTATTTATTTAACACTGCTGAAGCTCTTGTGAGAATTGACATGAGTGAATACATGGAGAAGCATGCAGTTTCAACACTGATTGGAGCTCCACCTGGGTATGTGGGTTATGAATAAGGGGGGCAGTTGACTGAGTCTATACATAGAAGGCCTTATGCAGTAATTCTATTTGATGAAATTGAGAAGGCACATACAGATGCCTTCAATATTCTACTTCAGATTTTAGATGATGGAAGGGTTACTAATTCTCAGGGTCGAATTGTAAGCTTCACCAACACTATCATTATTATGACTTCCAACATTGGTTCTCAGTACATTCTAAATAGCCTCGATGAACAAGCTCACTCAAAAGAGGAAATTTATGAAAAGACAAAGAAGAGGGTTATGGATGCAGCTCAAATGACATTCTGGCCTGAGTTTATTAATCGTATTAATGAGTATATTGTCTTCCAAACTTTAGACCGTGAACAAATTAACAGCATTGTAAGATTACAGGTTGATCGGGTAAATATGGAAATACAACAAGCCGAGCGTGACTATGATCTCAATAGAGCGACTGCGTTGAAGGACACCATTGTTGACCGAACGATTGTTTGGTTGCATTGACAAAGCAATCTTGAAAACCATGCAACTGTTGCATTGAACATCCATAGCAAAGAAACACAAAAAACTCAAAAGTAACAGCAACCATTGATCAAATAAACGGATGGTCAAGATTGAGTTTCCCAATGGGATATATCCCACATTGGCCACGGAGAAAACATTCTATCGGTTTATTTACCCCAACGTTTCACCTCTACTTTGATGCGTAGTGCAAAGGTAGTGTGGGGGTTCTGGGTGATTGGACTCCGTGAGAAGCTTACCAGCCTGGAGCCCGGGACTACCTGTCAGGCCCCCTACCTTTTTGCTACACGTGGAAAACAGTGCCAGCTCGATGACATGAATGGTGTGGCAAACGGTGTCAGCTCGATGACATGGATGGTGTCTATGAAATGCCATGGTGGCAAACGCTCGTAGGTCGAAGTCCGATATGACACAGAGAAAATGATCCGTCATTGTAAGGTGGACGATGCCATGGCACTAAGTGTACATCCGATTTTGAAGATTTCCTCAACGTGGCAATGGAAAACGTGGCTGAGGACGATTACATGGCACCAAGAATACGTTCGAATTGGAAGATTGCCCGAATGAGAAAATTTTGTATATATATATATATATATAAATATCAAGTTTTACATATAGTCTTGAAGAGATTTCTTTTAAATGTTATATAAATATGATTATAATAAAAAATAATATAAACAAACAAATCAATAGTTTGCTTTAATTATTTTATTATTATTTTATCTATTTATGAAAAGACATACTATTTCTTGAAGAGGTGTGTGTTTATGAAAAGGTGTGATGGTTATGAAGAGTTACATTGAAGATTGTTGAAGAACTATAAGTACGCCAAGATATGAATGAAAGAATGTGTGTCTGCAACCAATGCATTGAAGACCAAGTACAGAAGTGAAGCAGTCCAAGAAACTGATGAGGAAATTCATTCCAAGGGTGGCTGGGTGGTGCTAGGGCAGGCTACTTGCCTGCTAGGGGGCTTTAGTCTCCTCTAGTAGTGGCTGGAAAACAAGGTATAAATATATCCTTGTCTGTGGGTGCAGGAAGAATCTAGGGTGTTGGTGCATCCTTCAGTGTTGGCTGAAAAAAATCTTTTGTAAATAACAAATTTTACAGAATAGAACGAATTGGTGGTTTACCCAAATTTGGCTTCCACATTAAAAATATGTGTTCTGTGTTCATTGTTGATTTCATGGTTTTGATTAAAGTTCGAATAAGTGGATTAAATAGTAAAAATTATAAATACTATTTCACCCCCCCCCCGCCCTCTCAGTATTTACCAAAATTCCATCAATTGGTATTAGAGTCGGTTCCTTCACCACAGTTTAACCACTGGAAGGAAGATCCCATCAAAATCATCATGGACCACCAAAAAGGGATGGCCAATAACAAACCTCCACTCTTTAGAGGAGAAAACTATGCTTACTGGAGTGTGAGGATGAAGGCTCATCTGATGTCCCTTGGATGGAGGGCAAGGGAAGCAACTCAAGAATTGTATAATATAAGAGACCAAGCACCTACAGATCCAAAGGAACAAAGCGAATATGATGGAAATGCCAAAGCCTTAAATGCAATCTTGAATGGGTTGGCAGACACTGTTTTTCCAAAATTTATGAGCTGCAAGACTACCAAGGAAGCCTGGGACAAACTAAAAATTATCTATGAAGGTGAATCTAAAGTCAAAGAATCCAAGCTTCAGATATATAAGGGGTAGTTTGAGAGCCTTAAAATGAAGGAAGAAGAAAATATTGGGGAATACCTTTTAAGGGTAGATGAGGTAGTCAATGCCATTAGAAGTGTTGGAGGGGAATTAGAAGAAATAACATTTGTTAAAAAGGTACTAAGAACACTGCCAATGAAGTATGACTCAAAAATATCCACCTTAGAAGAACGAGATGATCTTAGTTCAATGAATATGGATCAACTACATGGGATCCTCACTGCATACAAGATGAGAACAGGACAAAACAAAACTTCAAAAGGAGAAGCAGCATTCAAAGTGACCAAGAAAACAAAACAATCAATTTGTGAAAGAATGGAGGAAGAATTATCTCACCTAAGAAGAAAACTTGATACAAAATTCATTCAAAACATATATGAGAATAGTTCTAAGACTTTAGATGAGATTATATCTGCACAAAGAAATCCAAGTAATAAAAATGGATTAGGTTATTCTCAAGAAGAAAATCAAGTTGAACCAAAATCATATGCAACTGCTCTTCTCAGTTCGTTCAAAAAGGAAGAAGAAAAGACAAATAATGTTCATAGCTACAGAAGACCACTTTCACCCATCAAACAAGAAATCAAGGCAACCCCAAAAAGGGTTTATACAAATAGGTTTCCTTACATCTTCCCTGGTTACTGTTTTGCATGCTCTAATTTTGGACACAAAGCTGTGAATTGTAGAGCATATGAGAAGAAATTGAAAAGCAAAAATTATAACCTCAAAAACAATCAACCAGTTAGTCAAATTAAGAGCATAAATTATAACTCATTTGCACCTCTACAAGAAAGGGATTTAGAATGCTTCAACTGTCATAACTATGTGCATAAAGCAAGATACTGTAGATTAATAGAAGTCTCAGAAAAAGCAAAGGAAATTAAGGAGCAAAGGAAATTTTGGAGAGAAAGAACATCAGATGAGAAATTTCTTATTGCCCTAAAAGCCCTAGATAAAGGAGATCTCTGTTATGTTGACAGTGGGTGTTCAAAACATATGATAGGAGATGAAGACAAGTTTTTAAATCTAAAGAAACATAAAGTTAAAGTTACATTTGGTGACAATGCTTCAAGTAACATTCGTGGGAAGGGCACTGTGAAATTGGGAAAGGCCAAAGCCAAGAATGTGTTGCTAGTTGAAAATCTGAAACCTAGTTTATTAAGTGTCAGCCAAACCTGTGATCAGGGACACATCTACATCTTCGATTCCAAAAAATGTGAGATTAGGAGAAAAGACTCAGGAAAATTGGTTGGTGCTGCATCTAGAACTCCTGACAATGTATACATATTAAATACAAAGCTGGATGAAGAATGTCATATAAATTTAGTGGATGAAAGCTGGCTATGGCATAAAAGGTTGGGGCACATTAATTTTGACAATTTAGTAAAAGTAAACAACCTTGGGGCAGTAAGAAACATGCCAAAAATCACAAAACCTTCAAACCCCATATGTAGACACTGTCAACCAGGGAAACAAACTAGAATAAGGTTCAGAACAAAAGAATATGTAACCTCAAAACCTCTACAGCTGGTTCACACTGACCTCTGTGGACCTACAAGAACTAAAAGTTTGCAAGGAGAGTCCTACTTTATGTTATTTATTGATGATTTTACTAGAATGACTTGGATATTTTTTCTCAAGGAAAAATCAGAAGCATTTGAAAGATTCAAAGCTTTTAAAATTATTGTTGAAAATGAAACAGAAGCAAAAATAAAATGTCTTAGATCCGACAATGGTGGTGAGTTCACCTCAAAAGACTTTGATCTCTTCTGTGAAACTCATGGAATTAAGAGACAATTCTCAGCAGCCAGAACACCTCAGCAAAATGGGGTTGCTGAGAGGAAGAATAGAATAGTCCAGGAGGCTGCAAGAATGATGCTCAATGAAGCAAAACTGTCTGATGGGTATTGGAGAGAAGCTGCAAGCACAGCAGTATACATCTTGAATACTGGTCAGCTCTGGAGTAATAGTAATAAGACTCCTTATGAGCTATGGTTTGGGAGAGTTCCATCTGTAAAGTACTTTAAATTTTTTGGCAGTAAATGTTACATCAAAAGACTTGATGAGGATCTTGGAAAATTTGATGATAGATCTGATGAAGGTATTTTTCTTGGATATGCTTCTACCAAAAAGGCATACAGATGCTACAATCTTAGATTACATAAGATTATTGAAAGTGCAGATGTCAAAGTGGATGACTTGAAAACCAAGAACTTCAAACACCAATAAGCCATACTCGATAGTGAAAGTGATGATGATGAGGAGGAGACAATTGATACACAAACAAAAGTAGAAGAAAAAGAAGGCATACAAGAAGATGAAATAAGCACAAACGAAGAAAGAGAAGAATCTCCTAGAAGAGACACCAAGACACCCTTCAGAATAATCCAAAAGAATCATCCTGAAGATCAGTTCATTGGAGATAAAGATGCAGGAGTACAAACAAGAAGAAAATTGCTATATCAAACAGAGATAACACTATTGTCATGTATTGAGCCCAGCTCAATTAAAGAGGCATGCAAAGATGAGAGCTGGGTCAAAGCAATGAATGAGGAATTGGACCAAATTGAAAAAACTCAGACCTAGGATTTGGTTCCAAGACCAAAAGATAAGAATGTCATTGGGACCAAATGGGTATTCAAAAATAAAATGAATGAAGATGGACAAGTTGTCAAGAACAAGGCCAGATTGGTGTGTAAAGGCTATGCCCAAGTTGACGGAGTTGATTTTGAAGAAACTTTTGCACCTATGGCCAGATTGGAGGCAATTAGAATATTTCTAGCCTTTTCTAGTTACAAAAGGTTGAAATTATATCATATGGATGTCAAATCAGCATTCCTTAATGGGTACTTAGAAGAAGAGGTTTACATTGAGCAACCAGAAGGTTTTCAGCTGACTGATAAAAGAAACTATGTCTGCAAATTAAAGAAGGCACTCTATGGGCTAAAATAAGCACCTAGAGCATGGTATGCAAGATTGGATTCTTACCTGCAATTACAAGGTTTTAAGAGAGGATCAGCAGACAATAATCTCTACTGTAAAATTATAAATGATATGATTATTATCGTAGAATTTTATGTTGATGACATCATATTTGGAAGTGATGATGAAAAGATGAGCAAGGAATTTTCCAAATTGATGCAGCAAGAGTTTGAGATGTCTCTACTTGGTGAACTGAACTACTTCCTGGGTTTGCAAATAATACAATCCAATAAAGGAATTTTTATACATCAAACTAAATATGTAAAAGATATACTCAGAAAATTCCACTTTGAAGATTGCAAACCAATGAGTACACCTATGACTGTGGGATGTAAGCTTAGTAAAGAAGATGAGTCCAAAAATGTTGATCAAAAATCCTATAGGTCAATGATTGGAAGTCTGCTATATGTTACAACCTCCAGGCCAGACATCAAGCAAGCTGTTGGAATGGTTGCTAGATTCCAATCAGCACCAAAAGAGAATCATGTTCAATCAGTAAAAAGAATCTTCAGGTACCTGAAGGGAACTATAAACTTTGGACTTTGGTATCCAAGCAAGAAATCCTTCTCCTTAAAAGCCTATTCAGATGCTGACTGGGATGGCTGTGTAGATGATGGAAAGAGCACAAGTGGAGGAGCCTTTTTCTTGGGAGAATCTCTTGTCTCTTGGATAAGTAAAAAACAGACCTCAATCTCCCTATCCACCACTGAAGCAGAATACATTGCAGCAGCAAAGTGCTGTACACAGATCAAATGGATGAAACAAACCCTACAAGATATTAAGGTTGTGTTTGAAAATCCCACTGTCATCCATTGTGACAACACAAGTGCCATAAGTTTCTCCAAAAACCCTTTCCAACACTCCAAGGCAAAACATACTCCTATAAAATATCACTATTTGAGAGAGCAAGCTACAAGCAAAAATATCAGACTTGATTATATTCTGACACAGGAACAAGTAGCGGACATATTTACTAAGCCTTTGAATAGGGATGTGTTTGAGCATCTCAGGCAAAAGCTGGGTGTAATTCCCTCTCCAAATTAAAACAAAAATGTGATGCATCTAGTTAGGGAGATACATGATTGCTGTCAGGGGGGGTTTATTATCCCTTTGTCTTTGATGTCAAAGGGGGAGAAAAGTCTGGTAATTGCCATCAATGCCAAAGGGGGAGATTGTTGGCAATATGGCAGATAGCTTTGTTGGCATTGATGTCAATATATGAGAGTATGGAGAATTAGTGAACTGAAGTATGGAAGTCTTATGTCACTACAAAATTAACTTGAGGGTACTGAAAAGGAGTTGGATGAGTATCAACTTAGTGGGAAATCAATGCTAAGGGAAGAGGTAACTGGGAATGATGTTGCTGAAATAGTCAGCAAATGGACTGGTATTCCCATATCCAAACTTCAGCAATCTGAGAAAGAGAAGCTTTTGAAGTTGGATGTGGAATTACATAAGCATGTTGTTAGTCAAGATCCAGCTATGAAATCTGTAGTAGAAGCAATCCAACGATCTAGGGCTGGTCTATCAGACCCCCATTTTCCTATTGCAAGCTTCATATTTATGGCTCCAATAGGAGTTGGCAAAACAGAATTAGCTAAGGCTCTTGCGTCTTATTTATTTAACACTGTTGAAGCTCTTGTGAGAATTGACATGAGTGAATACATGGAGAAGCATGCAATTTCAAGGCTGATCGGAGCTCCACCTGGGTATGTGGGTTATGAATAAGGGGGGCAGTTGACTGAGTCTATACGTAGAAGGCCTTATGCAGTAATTCTGTTTGATGAAATTGAGAAGGCACATACAGATGCCTTCAATATTCTACTTCAGATTTTAGATGATGGAAGGGTTACTAATTCTCAGGTTCAAACTGTAAGCTTCACCAACACTGTCATTATTATGACTTCCAACATTGGTTCTCAGTACATTCTAAATAGCCTCGATGAACAAGCTAGCTCAAAAGAGGAAATTTATGAAAAGACAAAGAAAAGGGTTATGGATCCAGCTCAAATGACATTTCGGCCTAAGTTTATGAATCATATTAATGAGTATATTGTCTTCCAACCTTTAGACCGTGAACAAATTAACAGAATTGTAAGATTATAGATTGATCAGGTAAATCTAGAAATACAACAAGCCAAGCGTGACTATGATCTCAACAGAGCGACTACATTGAAGGACACCATTGTTGACCGAACGATTGCCTGGTTGCATTGACAAAGCAATCTTGAAAACCCTGCAACTGTTGCGTTGAACATCCAGAGCAAAGAACCACAAAAAACTCAAAAGTAACAACAACTGTTGATCAAATAAACGGATGGTCAAGATTGAGTTTCCCAATGGGGTATATCTCACATTGGCAGTGGAGAAAACATTCTATGGGTTTATATACCCCAACGTTTCACCTCTACTTCGACGCGTAGTGCAAAGGTATTGTGGGGGCTCTGGGTGATTGGACTCCATGAGAAGCTCACCAGCCTAGAGCCCGGGACTACCTGTCAGGCCCCCTACCATTTTGTTACATGTGGCAAACGGTGCCAGCTCGACGACGTGAATGGTGTGAAAAACGGTGCCAGCTCGATGGCGTGGATGGTGTCTATGAAATGCCATGGTGGAAAACGCTCCTAGGTCGAAGTCCGATATGACACAGAGAAAATGATCCATCGTTGTAAGGTGGATGATGACATGGCACCAAGTGTACATCTGATTTTGAAGATTTCCCCAACGTGGCAATGGCAAACATGGCTGAGGACAATTACATGGCACCAAGAATACGTTCGAATTGGAAGATTGCCCGAATGAGAAAAAATTGTGTGTGTATATATATATATATATATATATATATATCAAGTTTTACATATAGTCTCGAAGAGATTTATTTTAAATGTTATATAAATATGATTATAATAAAAAATAATATAAATAAACAAATCAATAGTTTGCTTTATTTATTTTTTTATTATTTTATCTATTTATGAAAAGACATATTATTTCTTGAAGAGGTGTGTGTTTATGAAAAGGTGTGATGGTTATGAAGAGTTACATTGAATATTGTTGAAGAACTATAAGTACGCCGAAATATGAATGAAAGAATGTGTGTCTACAACCAATGCATTGAAGACCAAGTGCAGAAGTGAAGCAGTCCAAGAAACTAATGAGGAAATTCATTCCAAGGGTGGCTAGGTGGTGCTAGGGCAGGCTACTTGCCTGCTAGGGGGCTTTAGTCTCCTCCAGTAGTGGCTGGAAAACAAGGTATAAGTATATCCTTGTCTGTGGGTGCAGGCAGAATCTAGGGTGTTGGTGCATTCTTCAGTGGTGGCTGAAAAAAATCTTTTGTAAATAACAAATTTTGCAGAATAGAACGAATTGGTGGTTTACCCAAATTGGGCTTCCACATTAAAAATCTGTGTTCTGTGTTCATTGTTGATTTCATGGTTTTGATTAAAGTTCGAATAAGTGGATTAAATAGTAAAAATTATAAATACTGATTCACCCCCACCCTCTCAGTATTTACCAATATTCCATCAATTTGTAGTTGCAAAAGTCACCACAAAAACAAGTATAAATAGGACGGACTCCTCCTCATTTTGGACACACACTTCACAAGTTCGCTCAAGCAAGGAGAAGTTCATTTTTGGGTTGTAGTAAACTTTTTAGGGGTTCCTTATTAGATATCATCTTTCTATGTGATCTCTCTTATTATAGATCATTTATATATTTGATGTACTTGTAAGAAAGGTTTGTTGGGTTTTTCCTCTAGTTTGGGTTTTCCCAGGGTAAACTATTGTGTCCCTGTTTTTTTTTATGTGCGTGTTTATTCTTTCAGTGATGCTATATTTGTTTATGCTACAATTAAGTTGAAAGAGATGAAAATTATATTGCTATAATAAAAATTAACATGGTATTAAAGCAATGTTTAAAGAGACCAATGCCAGAGACTAGAGTTTATTGTTTCCATCTCTTCCATCGTGACATATCAAGATCACCCTCGACATCATTAAGCTCACCCTAGTGAGAAGCATATTCACATGGAATCAAATCCCCACTCAGAGAAATTTCAATTTTTTTGACCCAATTGTTGTTAGGGTCAAGAACTAGGGTTTCCAATTTTGAATTGTTTTGGCCTTGGATTCAAAAGAAAAGGAGTTCTTTACAAATTTCCTTGGGAGGGTGCACTATCTTGTAGATTCAGTTTTATCAAAGTCTAATTTTCAACTTTTGACCCTCTTCTACTAGGGTTTCTACACCATATCTGTCAAAGATGGATGTTGAACTAAAAGATATTCCAAAGCCAAAGGGAGCCCAAGTTACCGTTCTCTCAAGTTTTATTTCAGATAGTAACGAATGACTCATAGATAGTGGTGCATATGGGAACATGACAAGTTCTCAAAACCCTCTCTCTAAATTGTCAAATAAGCATGCTTCTATCCAAGTATAACTAGGTGACAATACCAAGTATGAAGTAAAGGGGACTGGTTCAACACCTTTCCAACTAGACTAAGGTGATTCTTTACATTTGGGAAAAGTGCTTTTTGTACTAGGTATGAAGAAGAATCCCATCTCCATTTTAGCTTTGAAAGATGTTGGCCCTAGGAAGTTTTTGGATATTTTGGGTACAAATTTTGAAGAAATGGTCGTAGTGTGAACGGAGTTGCAGAGAAGTGGTTTTTCGAAGTGAATACCTTTGAAGAAGCGACCGAGAATTTAGGAAGTTGAGTTGTTTTAACGAAGTCCGACCGAAAGGCTGGTTAGGTGGTTAGAATGTTTTTCCACTTACATTAATGGGATGGGTTAGTGGGTGCATGTTGAAATGCTAGAAAGAGCCTATAAATATTGTAATGGGATGGGATTTTGGGGGGTTATACAATGATGAAAAGAAATCCTTATGCTTTTGTTGTGTGTTGTTGTAATGTTTTTTGAGATTTGTCAAAGTGTAAGTTGAACAGAGTTGCAAGGTTGATTGGTGATCTACAGGATGTGTGCGCATATCTATTGTAATGGGTTGGTAGGGAGAGGTTTGAAGTTTGTGTGCATAGACATAAGCGTTCTTGCTGTAACTCTTAATACTAATGAACTCTTTTGTGGTTTTTCCCCATCTTGGGTTTCCATGTTAAAATATCTGGTATCAAATGTGTATGATATGTGTGTTTACTCTATTCTTTTTTTACTAATGCATTAGATGGTAAATACATGTGATGAATGAATGAGGTAATGAATGAATGAATATCTATGTGGTTGAATTCATGTTTAAATTCCATACTTGAGTAGAATAATCAGTTTTTGAAGTTATTGATTTGTTCAAATTGTATCTCTCGAAGATATAGTTGTGTGATATGGAAATGTTCCCCTTGCTGCAGAAACCTAGTTCTGACAGTCCTCATAGGTACTCCAGGTGAGACCTCACATGTTATGTAGGTGTTGTCGAATAAAGTTGTTGTGCGCAGAGGGCATGGATGTCGACTGGAGGAAGGTTTAGGAGAATGTGTGGAATAAGTCAAGATGGTAAGAGGTGAATAATGTGAGACTAACAAAGAGTGTGGATTCCTAAGGAGTGGGAAGGTATTCTGGTTGAACAAGAGGAGAAGGAATACGACAAGAAGAAAGAGTTGCAGTGCAACCAAAAGGGGAGATTATGAACTAGTACCACAGCTCGAAAAGGAGTCTTGTGATGAAGAAAATGAATGCCAACTTATTTCATAATAAGAAGAACCTACAGATATTCTCCAAACCCGAGGATGTGACATACCCACGACCCCGTGTACATCTCCAGAGATAGAGGTAAGACCTAATAGTTCATCCCAGTGTTTTCAAGTAAATCAAAGTAGTAGTAATAGCCAGAATAGCTTTACACCAAATAGTAAAAATCCAAGTAGTAGTTGTACAAATTCAAGTCAGTCGGTACCCCAAAGGCATAGAATCGTGAGGTATGATATGAAGCTACTTGTTTTTAATGGAAATGGGTCAAAGGATCTAGAACAACATTGGTTCCTCTGCGAAGTAGTGTCTATTGTTCAACAAGTCCAATATGAATCTATTAAGAAAGCCCATATGATCACAAATTTCTGGAGTCAAGATCTGGAATGGTGTACAAAGTTTTATGTTGTTCCAACGAGAGATCCACAAAAGACATTAGCTAACATTCAAGCCAGATTAAAAAATGAGTTTAAAAAGTCAAAGTCTGAGTCACGGTGTATCACAGAACTAAAGGATATCAACCAGTCGTCGACTAAATTGGTATGAGACTTTGACCAAAGATTCAACACTTTAATGGCTAAGGTAAGTTTTTGAATATCGAATGTCCAACATAAAGAATGGTTTATAGATGCATTATTGCCGCACATCCGACTACCTCTACTACAGAAAAATATTGTATCTAAATTGGAATATCTATAGATTTCCATGAAATTAGAGGCTTCACCAGTCAGATAAACCAGTGTTGGGATGGTTCAGATACAATCGCAATTGGCTAATTTTTCACTATAGATTCAAGACATAAAGAAGGGAAAAGAAGTCCGAGAAGAAGTGTGGTGTACTAGATGTAAAATAGAAGGACATCATAAATACCAGTGTCCAACCTTTCAAGAATACTTGGCTAAATGAGCACCGAACCCACTAAACCAGTAGAGCATGTCGTGATGCAGAGTATGTCATATTAGAGGCCACCATTTGGAGGAACATTATTTACTTCAGAAAATTGTAAGTACTCCTCAGAACCTGTTTTGTAAGTTTTTTCAATCTATCATCCATGATGAGAAGTACTATCGAGCATCTCAATTTCTCACAGAGCATACAACTAACACTTATCTAATGAAGGGAGAAGATAAATATGAAAGGGGTAAGGCATAATTCAATCATCCATAGGGTGGATTCAATGGGCGTGGCCAAGGAGGATTTGGTCAAGGTAGGGGCTAGTTGATTTATTATAACTATGGCTAGCTGGGACATTATGCTAGAGACTACCAGAACATGACTTTGACATGTTCATATTATAAATCATTGGATCATACTATTGAAGATTGCACACAGCTCATTGCAAAGTGGCAAGCAAAGACAAATCAGAACCAGATCCAGAATCCAAACCAAAATGTTCATAATATAATATTTGAACCGAGACAAAATAGGGCCTAATATCGTTGTATTAACCAGAGGAGGTGCTGCAATAGGTGATGATAGAGACAGACATGTGTCAGATTCAAGGGTTCAACCAACTACACAATGACAAGTACCATTTGATGTGCAAAAAGAGAAAGGATTTTTCTTTGAATACTGAGATGAATTTATGCAGAAACAGAAGGGAATTTTGACTTATGTTGCTCCACCAGTATTTAATAAAGGCCCTATCTATGACATTCCACCTCACTTTGACCGGTTTATCCAAGAAAAATTGCTAAGAAAGGTAAGTGCTCTAACAAACTTCTTGAAAAGTTGTCTGGCTCTAGTTAAAAATTAAAAAGAATTGGGGGAATTTCATAGTTTATTAGATGAGACAGAATAATACGTTAGACAAGACATAACAATGAATCATATTCCTAAGAAAATAAATATAGGGAGAGAGAAGTGCACATAAATGCACAAATCGGGGATTATGACATGGACTTTGCCATATTGGATTTGGGCTTGGATGTTAATATTCTTACCAAGCAGACATGGGAAAGTATGTGGAAACCGAATCTGGTTTGTTCTCTCGTTCAACTCAGGATGGCTAATCAAAAGAATATTATATCATTTGGAAGAATGGAAGGATACCCTCTCGAAGTCGAGGGGCTATGTACTTTTGCAGACTTTGAAGTTATAGAAATTGTCGACGACACCAACCCTTATTCGGCATTTATGGGTATCAATTAGGCTATTGAGAGTTGCACCATTATTAATTTAAAGAAGAGGATATTATCATTTGAGAATTCATAGATGAGAGTGGTCACGCCTTTGTGTCCCTTGGAAGGACAGAGGTATGTTGAACCCATCCGAGGAGAAAATTATATTGGTGAACTGGATAACATTTATAACATTTCTTCCTAACTATATGCCATATGTCAATCCTACGGTGGATGGCATGTTGAGATGGTGAAGTGTTAGTTCATGTTCATCAGACTCCGGTGAGGCACTAGAAAATTGGAAAACCCGCTTGCATGAGGCCTCAAAGCGTAAATGTTCTCAGGTTACTAAATCACTATGGTGGGTTGGAAAAAATGTATGTGACTTACCCACTTATGAGGGTTGCCTAATATTGATACATTTCTTGTTGAATTTGAGATTAAGATACCAGAACAATGGCGACTATTGGGCTTGGATGTGGCCCAAAAAGATACTCCAATGAGGTGGTGAGTTGTGCATAAATAGTCTATATAAGTTTGGTCGTAGTGTCGAAGACTACTATAGATACAATTTAGTGAATAAATCCCATAAGTTGGAGAAAAGTATATTGGGTTGACTAGTCTTACCGAACATTTCTAGAGAACCTGAGGATTATGACCCAAGAGATATAAATATTCCATAGTGTGAAGGAAGCCAAGATCTAGGGGGGCCATACATTTCGTTCGAAAAATTCTTAAAGCCACTAAAGATCAAAAATGTAAATATCTGTTCTCTTGAAAATCCTAAATTTGTAAACATTGGTGATTATTGGGATAACGAAATAGTCAGAAAGATTACAGACCTCTTACATGAATTCCAAGATTCGTTCCCTATGAAGTTTTCTAAGATGAAAGGAATTGTTGAGGACATTGGAGAGATGAAGATTCCTTTGAAGTCGTATGCCAAACCTCTTAAGCAGAGATTGTACAGGATTAACCCGAAATACAAAGAAAAATTTAAAGCAGAGCTTGACAGAATGTTGGATGCAAGTATCATCGAGCCTGTTGAAGAGTTGAAGTGGATCAGTCCAATGGTAGTCGAAGAAAAAAATACCGGTGAGGTTCACATTTGCGTTGATTTAAGAAATATGAATGATGCATGTTTACATTATCCTTTCCCCATGCCATTTACAGACAAAGTGTTAGAAATTGTTGGATTTCAAGAAGTGTATTCATTCACTAATGAATTATTTGAATATCATCAAATTGGACTTGATAAAGAAGACCGACACAATACCACCTTTTCAGTAGGGTGGGGTTGCTTCCAGTATACGGTAATTCCTTTTGGTCTCAATAATGCCCCTACAATTTTTTCTAGAGTAGTTGTCACTGCTTTCGAAGAGTTCATTCATAAGTTCATGGAAGTATACTTTGATTATTGGACAATGTATGGTATGCTTAAATATCACATTGAAATTCTAATATTGAGCTAGAACATTGTAGACAATTCCATATTTATTTGAATTTGAAGAAATGTATGTTGTGTGCTCCATTTGGTATATGTTTGGTCCATGTTGTCTATAAAGAGGGGTTATTGATGGACCTTGCAAAGATCATTATCATAGTGGACTTACCTCCACCAACATTGGTAAAACAACTAAGGACCACCTTGGGTCACACGAGGTATTATCAAAAATTTATTCAGGGATATGCTGAGATCACAACCCCAATGGAGAAATTTTTAAAGAAGGATGCAAAGTTTCAATGGAATGAGGAGTGTCAATAGAGGCTCAAAACACTAAAAGATAAAATGGTCATAGCTCCCATTCTGGTATTCCCAGACCAACATAAGGAGTTTCATGTGCATGTCGATACATATTCAGTTGTTCTGGGTTCGGTGCTCACTCAACCAAGTGAAGGTTCCATTGACCATATGATTGCATTTGCCAGTAGGAAGTTGTCGGAGGTGAAAAAGAACTACACCACGCCAGAGAGGGAATGATTAGATTTGGTATATGCATTGCACAAATTCAGGCATTAGCTGTGGGGGGGGGGGGATTTTAGAATTTTTACTAACCATTCTACATTGAAGAACCTAGTCAATAATCTAGTGTTGGTGAGGGGAGATATGTTGATGGATCCTCCTCTTCTAGGAGTTTGATTTTGAATTTGTTTTCCAGAAAATGAGGTTGAATGTCGGGAATGATTATATGTCGAGTTTGGAAATAGGAGAGGAACCGACAAATTTGGATGACAACCTCCTAGATGCACAGCTCTTTTCACTAAAGATGGTCGATGAATACTATGAAGATATTGTCAAATACGTTTTCTACTACATGGAAGGCACCAAAAGGGTATAATACAGTGCAAAAGAAGTAACTCGTTGTCAAAAATGCAGATTATGAGTTGATAGTTGGTCAATTGTATAAGTTGGGACCTCATGAGATATTGCGTCGGTGTGTTTTGGAACATAAGCAGCCACAGATCTTATATGTAGCTCATGATGGAGTGGTAGGAGGCCACTACGTAGGGAAAGCGACTACACGAAAGATACTAAGGGTTGAATTGTGGTGTCCTACCTTACATCAGGATGTAGACGAGTATTGTAAAAGTTGTGATGTGTGCCAGAGGACTGGAAATCCACCAAGAAAAGATGAAATTCCTTTGGTACCTTACGTTACATTGCATGCCTTCGACAAGTGGGTCGTAGATTTTATGGGTCCTATTAACCCACCAGGGAAAAGGACTGAAGCACGATATATCATTACTACTACAAATTATTTAACAATATGGGATGAGGCTTCCCCTTGTAAAGGATTGCATTGATGTGACTACTATGAAGTACTTGTTTGAGAATGTAGTCACTAGGTTTGGATTCCCTCAAGTTATACTAAGCGATCAAGGCACTGACTATTTCAATAAAACTATTGAGGCACTTACAGAAGAATTTCAAATTTATCATAAGAAGATTTCACCATATCATCCACAGGAAAATGGGACTCTCGAGGCATTCAACAAGATTTTGGAGCATGCCTTGATCAAGGTTTTCAACATGAACCGCAACGACTAGGACTTTAAATTCCTAGCAATATTGTGGGCTTACAGAACAACTTGCAAGGAATTGACAGGTCAAACACCATTCAAATTGGTATATGGGAAAGAAGTTGTTATGCCTATGCAATAAATTATACCAAGTCTAAGTATAGATTCCTTCACCAATATGTCTGATACTGGTGATGTCGAGGAAAGGTTGTCGCAATTGCTCCAATTTGAATAAAATAGATTCATTGTGGAATTTCAGCAATAATTCCTAAAATAAAGAGAAAAGGATTGGCATGATCACCATGTTACAAGAAAGCAGTTCCAGAGAGGGGACCTAGTTCTCCTCTGTGACAACAATTTTTTCCAACATCCTAATAAGCTTCAAACACATTGGTTATGTCCATATGTTATCAACTATGCCACTAAGGGGGGCGTAGTTAAGTTACATAAGTTAAATGGTGAGCCCCCAAAAGGATTGGTTAATGGGAGTCAGACGCTTATATTTTTCAGTTTCCAAGGATGCTTTTATGAACATTCTTCAGTTTCCAAGGACGCTTATATGAACAAACCAATGGAGTTGCAATGGGATCCTCTCTTTCCTCGGTAGTGGTGAATCTCTACATGGAACATTTTGAAAAATTATCCATTAATTCCTCACCTATCAAACTTGATTTATGGGTTAAGTTCATAGATTATACAAATGCCAAATGGTCGCATGGTATGGAGAACTTGAATGTGGAACATTTGAACAATGAGTCAAAACACATTCAATTCATGATGGAACTAGAAGAACATGGTTCCATTCCCTTCTTAGATGCCTGCATTTCCAAGCATGATAGTGGTACCCTATCCCACCAAGTATTCCAAAAAGAAACCAATTCTGATTTATACCTCCATGTTGGGTCTCATCATCCCCCATCCCAAAAAATGGGTGTGATCAATACCTTAGATACTAGGGCCTTAAGAATCTCAAATGAAGAACATATTGAACAAGAAAGACAACATCTAAAAGAGATCTTTAAAAACAAAGGATACAAAGAATGTAAAGTAAAGAATGTTTTCCGCAAGGATGAGATGAAACCAAAAAAGAAAAGTAAGAATGATATTGAGAACAAAGTGACGATTCTATATGTAAAAGGAACCTCAAAAAAGATTGTTAGAATTCTTAGAAAGAATAATATTGGTGCAATCTTCCAACCTCCCCCCACCATTAGAATCCTTCTAAAATTTTTGAAAGACCCGGTCGACCCAATGTTACAAAAAGGAGTTTATAGCACCCACTGCTCATGTGGCCTTAAGTACATTGGTGAGACGGGAAGATCCTTCCAAGTCAAGCTGAAGGAGCACAAAGAAGCAATCATCCACAATCGATAAAAATCCTTAACCCTTGCAGAACATTCTATCGAAACCAAACACCATATATGCATCGAGGATTCAAAGATACTAGCTAAGGAAGACCACTTAACCAGAAGACATGTTAGAGAGTCCATAGAAATAGTTAAAGATAACAATTGACTTAATAGGGATGATGGACTTAAGCTTAGAAAATCCCGGCTTCCCCTCCTTCGACAAGATTCCTTACATACATTATCTCCTTAACCTATGTCTATTACCTTTGTATACATGTAACCTTTGCATTCCTTGCTTTCCCCTATTATCCCATCAATAAAACTTAAAATAAAAATTATATATTAAATATTAATAAATAAAATTAATATTTAAAAAGTAATATTAGGATAAGAATAATAAATAATTTTAATTGATAATCATAATAAAAAAAATGTGAATACTTTTTATTTTTATTTGAATTAACATTAATATTTTAATAGTAATATTAGGATAAAATAATAATTAATTTCAATTGATAATTATAATAAAAAATTTAAATACTTTTTAATTTTATTTGAATGGACAATAATAAAAATTCAATTTTGGTTGATAATTATAATAAAATAATTCAAATAAAAAAATTTAATTTTTTTATTTTATTTTAGTTACAAAATAATACAAATTTAATCTTAATAATTTGGTTAATTTAATTATAAATATATCCTTTTAAACTAAACAGACCTTCAAAATTATTACTAAACAACATTAGTATTAATCACACTAGGAAAACTCTTGGAGAATTACACTTTTGCCTATCATAAAGATGGAATGTGTATCGTAGGTCCAAAACGTCAATAAATCCCTCCTTAAAATAGTGAATCCAGAAATCATGGAGAGCAAAGTACAATTTGTCACTGAACAAGATGGGGTTCGACATAGCCTCCATCAATGATCGGGTTGTCCGGTTTGCTGCAAAGGCCCTGGCAATTAAAGTCTTGAGAAAGATGCTACCAAATCAAGTTACTACATTAGTGATAGTTATGGCAGAGCAGTTTGCTACAAGGGTACACATGAATTGGGAGACCTTTTTGCTGAATGAATTCCTCAACAACTGTGTCGATGCCTAGAACAAAGGTAATCCTTTTTCTTATTCTTGGTTACTCATCTTAATTTCTTTTGTTTTTTGGGTGGAGCCAACCAATTATCAGGGTATGGAGGTGTATGTTCCTTGTAGAGGGGAAAGATATGCCAACTTATGGTTCACGTGACACTCAAAAGAGTCAGGAAGATAATAATCTTGAGTTTTACATGCATGCAAAGGCACTCTGACACAACGTCATTAATATTATGCGGTTAGAGGCCTCGATTATAGGTCGTTATAGGAATATTATGAGATTTATAGTAGGGCCCCATCATATCTACATCCAAGTGAGGCAGGACCCACATAAGAAATGGTTGACAACCACAATCATATTAATAGAGGAAGAGGTCGATGCCATTGTTCAGGAATGGCAAGCTGAATGGAAAGTCCCTATCACAAATTATCAAATTTTTGATGAAATGTCACAAACTAAGCAATGACATGTAGGTCATCTGAGCCACCGCAGAGTACCTCGCCACATGAGGGAGATGATAACCTGACCAATTCAGGTCATGGTAATGATTAGGACTCAAGTTCCACCCTGACAGATCTAGAATTGGGGCAAAGCGTAAGGTTGTGACATTGAAGAAAAAGGGGAAGAAGAAACAAAAGTCTACAAAAGACACCACCGTGATTGGGTTAACTAATGATGATGTCAAGATCATGTTTGACAGAATGGACGATGTCACAGAAGAAAACAGGAAACCGACAGAGCAAAGAAATATTGAGATTTTTGTGGGTGTGACTAACCTCCTAACCACATTGTGTCAAGCACTCAAAGAGCTCTGGATTTCACCTGTTGAGAGAGGAGCCAGTCAACAGAAGGAAACAAGGAAACCAAAATCTTGTCCATCTAAGGAACGAATGGAGGTAACATCAACCTCTTTGATGGGCTGGGTAGTACAGATGTTGCCTAAAGCTTTGAAATTTGGGAATGCAAAATGAACGTGGCGATGCATAACCTCAACTTCAGCAATTTGAATATGTCAATTCTCCATGTATTCATGTTGCATATCATTCAACAGAAGGTTTTAGAGGAAATCAAATTCTGGGAGCATTTGATTTATGAAATTATCAAGAAGTTTGGGATTTGGTCCGCTGCTCTAGAAACAGATTCTTCTAAGTTCCAACAACAAAAAGAGCAGTTGAGCCAGGATAACCAAAAGTTGCAAGAAGCGGTTGAATCTACCTACCATGGAGTACCTGTAGCAGTGAGTGACGAGGAAATGGCCGCTGAGACCAAGTTACTATGACTTGGGGAATTCATCATAGGCTTCCGCCAAAAATTTGAAGATTTGGAAGCTAAGTTGGTTCCCAACACACCCCCTGAGGTGACTAAACAGCAACATAAAGGGGTTTAGGGGGTCATCCAAGATATGAAAGAATATTATGCCTATTGTATGAAGATCTATGAGGAAGTCTCTCAAACCTGGCGTGCATTATTAGAAGATGCAAAGCTATAGGAAATCACGACTATTCTAGGCACAGCTCAAGATAATATGGAAAACTTGCAAAGCATGTTGAATACTTTCTCTGGTTGAAAGGATGAAGAAGCCTACAGAAAATAAAGCATTGCAAGCATAAATTAACCAGCTCAAAATTCAACAGCAAAAGAGTTCGAAGCGGGTGGAAGAGCTTCAAATAGAGGCCAAGAAGGTGTCTGAGGTAATTGGTCCTGAACATTTAGAAATCAAGCAAGCACTGATAGTAACTAATGTGCACAGTGCAGAACATATCACTTCCAATGTCATCGACGAAGTGATCAAGATGAAGCAGGATGTCCAGCGATGAGTCGAGGAAATAGAGAAATTATATGAGGACTTTTTGTCAAAGCTGAACACACCCATCTCATAATCCTGAAGTGGCTCGAGACGAGCCACATGTGAGTGTTGGGGTCCTATTGGCCCTAGGAAGTTTTTGGATATTTTGGGTACCAATTTTTAAGAAATGCTCATAGTGTGAATAGAGCTGTGGATAAGTGGTTTGTTGAAGTGAATAGTTTTGAAGAAGCGGCAGAGAATTCAAGAAGTCAAGCTATTTTGATGAAGTCTGACCCAAAGGTTGGTTAGGCGGTTAGAATGTTTGTCCACTTACATTAATGGGATGGGTTAGTGGGCGTGGGATGAAAGTCCATAAAGAGCCTATAAATATTGTAATGTGATGGGATTTTTGGGGGTTAGTCAATGATGAAAATAAATCCTTATGTTTTTGTTGGTTGTTGTTGTAATGTTTTTTAAGCTTTTTTGAAGTGTAAGTTGAATAGAGTCACAAGATTGATTGGTGATCTGTAGGCAGTGTGCACAGATCTATTGTAATGGGTTGTCAGAGAGAGGGCTATAGGTTGTGTGGGCATACATAAGCATTCTTACTATGACTCTTAATACTAATGATCTCTTTTGTGGTTTTTTCTCATCTTGGGTTTCCATATTAAAATCTCTCGTATCAAATATGTATTATATATGTGTTTACTCTGTTCTTTATTTACTAATGCATCAAATGTAAATACATGTGATGAATGAATGAGATAATGAATGAATGAATACCTATGTGGTTGCATTCATGTTTAAATGTCATAGTTGAGTAGGATAATCGGTTGTCGAAGTGATCCATCTGTCCAAGTTACTGATTTGTCAAAGTTGAATCTGTCGAATATATAGTTGTGTGATATGGCAATGTTCCCCTTTCTTGCTGCAGAAACCTAGTTCTTGCAGTCCCCATAGGTACTTTGGGTGAGACCTCACCTATTCTGTAGGTGTTTCCGAAAGCGATAAAACCATTTCGGGTCGGTCTCTTGGGTGTTTGATGGTATGTTGTTGTGTGGACCTAGGTTGTGGTAAGATTGTGCCAATAGAGGACAAGGGCATGAGACTTTCCTTTGTGTATGGGAAAGTCCTCATTTGGACTGAAGATTTAGGAATTGATTCATCCATAGTTATTGGTTCTATATTTGGGGGGCTCTACAAATTGATAGGTCAACCAGCAAAAGCTCTTATTTACAACTCTTACAGTTTAAGTGAGATATGGCATCAAATATTTTCTCACCTACACTATAAATCTCTTCCAGCCTTGAGACAAATGCCAGCCTTGACCTTCTAGATGAACATGAAGGTGTATGCAAGGGATGTGAACTTGGAAATAATTCCAAGCATTCCTTTCCATCCAGTGATAGAAAATACAAGGGAATCTTGCACCTAGTTCACTCAGATATTTGTGAACCTATGACAAACACCATCCTTGGGAGGATACGTGTACCTTGCTACTTTCATTGATGATTTATCTCGAAATACATGGGTCTATTTCTTAAAAAAACAAGGATGAAGTATTCTCCAAGTTTCAAGAATTCAAGGCTTAAGTAGAAAACTTGATAAGTAGGAAGATTAAGGTTCTCAGATCATACAATGGAGGTTAGTATACTTCTAAGGATTTCAACAATTTATGCAAGATTGCAGGAATTAAGAGGGAGTTCATTATACCATATAATCCCCAACAGAATGGGATTGTTGAAAGAAAAATAGATCCATCATTGAATCTACAGAGGCTTTAATCCGAATAGATGTCCTCACTATGCCTTAGCGGACAACACCCCTGAAGAATCCTTCATAGGTGTTAAACCCAAAGTTAGACATTTGAGTATCTTTGGTTGTCCAAATTACATTCATGTGCCTAAGGAAAAGAGAACAAAGTTGGATCCTTCAAGATACAAAGGAATCTTTGTTGGCTACAGTGAGACTTCAAAGGCATATTGAGTATATATTCCAGGGCATCATCATATTGATATCAGCATATATGTGACTTTTGAAAAGGAGGTTGCATTTCATAGATCACGAGAATATCACATGGACAATGACACTGAGGAGCAAGAGGCTCCTATTCTTGAGGACCATGATCCATCTCACCAAGAGATTCCTTTAGAGCCTATCCTAGAGCTAGAGCCTTCTAGACTTGTTACCTGGAAGAGGCCGTCATGGGTTCTTGATACTTTTCAAGATGCAGAATGTCATGCAGCTCCGAAAGGTACATTTAGAGAGATCAAGAGACCTAGCATATACTTGGGATCTTTAGCCTTGATCAGTCACATCACTGATTCAAAGCCTTCCACGAGGAAGTAGTTGGACATCAGGTATGGAAGATGCTATGATGAATGAGTATCAATCCATCATGAAATATAATGTATGGGATATTGTTTCGAGACCTAAGGGGAAGTCAATAGTGACTTCCAAGTGGATCTTAAAGATCAAGCATGTTGCATATGGTAGCATAGAAAAGAACAAGGCCATATTTGTAGCTCAAGGATTCTCTCAAAAAGAGGGAATAGATTATGATGAGATATTTGATCCAGACATCAGGTACTCTACTATCAAGTGCATTATTTCTCTTTCTTTTGTCATGGGTTGGAAATTACATCAAATGGATGTAAAGACTACCTTTCTCAATGGTGTAGTTGAGGAAGAGGTATATATGGAGCAGGCTAAAGGTTTTGTTATACATGGGAAGTATTCTCATGCTTGTGGATTCAAGAAATCTCTTTATGGGCTTAAGCAAGCACCATAGGCCTGGTACTCTAGGATCGACAGTTACTTGACAAAGTTGGGATTCACCAGAAGTGAAGCATATCAGAACCTCTATTACAAGGTTGTTGACAGTCATCCCTTGATCCTGATACTCTATGTTGATGCTCTCTTTCTCACAGGGGATGAGAATATAATTAACAGGTGCAAGAGTTTACTCATGAGTTTGAAATGAAATACCTAGGATTGATGCATTATTTTCTAGGCTTAGAGGTGTGGCATGGACCTAATTAGATATTCCTTGGACAAGCGAAGTATACCATTGAGATATTGTGCATATTTGGTATGATGGACTATAAGTCAATGGTTACACCTATAGAGACAAATCTGAATAATTTATGATGATTCTTCCATATCTTTATATTTATTGTATGCCACCATGCAGCGCAAGTTAATTGGTTCCTTGTTGTACCTGGTTAACACCACCAGGCCATATATCTACTATGCAATGAACACATTGAGTCAGCACATGGTCGAGCCAAGAGAATTCCATTGAGTAGAAGTTAAGCATGTGTTGAGATATCTTCATGATACAATTGGGTATGGATTGAGATATGCCTGGGGTGATGGAGTGAAGCTAGTGGGATTCACAAATTCATATTGGGTTGGTAGTGCAATTGATAGAAAGAGAACCTCTGGGGGTTGTTTTAGCTTGGGATCATCTATGGTTTCTCAGTTCAGCAAGAATCACACTTCTGTGGCACTCAATATAGCCGAGGCAGAGTACATTGCAACCATTGCAGCAAGTAAGGAAGCAATATGGCTTCGGAAGCTGCTTACATATTTGTATGGTCATGAACTTAATGCGACAATAATATTTTGTGATAACCGAAGCTGTGCAAAGATCTCAGAGAAACTTGTGCTTCATGACAAGTCCAAACATATTGAGATTAAATATCACTACATCAAAGACATAGTTTGGGAGCAGTGAAGCTCCAATATATCTCCACAGTTGAACAGATTGCAAATATCCTTACCAAGCCTTTGTCCAGAGTGAAGTTTGCATACTTCTGTGAAAGGCTTGGGGTGATGGAGATTCTCTTCCTCGGGAAGGGAGATTGATGACTAGTATGGTTGTCGATGAGGCACAAGCCAAGATTTGTGCTTTACTCCTTTATGGAGTGTATTCCTATGTGGAACATTCTCCTGTGTGGAGAGTGAGTTGAGTTGATCATACTCATCAATGGGTTGAATTGTGCTCATCATAATCCTCGATGAACTGAGTCAAGTCGATCACATTAGTTGAGTTGATCGTACTCCTCAATGGACTGAGTTAATTTGATTGTACTCCTATGTGGTTTGTGATCGTACTCCTCGATGGACTAAGTTGAGATGATCGCATGAGTTGAGTTGATCGTACTCCTCGATGGACTGAGTTGAGTTGATTTTACTCCTCTGTGGTTTGTGATTGTACTCCTTGATGGACTTAGTTGAGTTGATAGTAATCCTCGATGGTTTGTGATCGTACTCCTCTAATGACTAAGTCGAGTTGATCACATGAGTTGAGTTCATTGTACTACTCAATGGACTGAGTTGAGTTGATTGTACTCCTCGATGGTTTGTGATCGTACTCCTTGATGCACTAAATCGAGGACCATCGATAAGAGTTTTGTGTGGAATCCTAGTCCTATGCGGACTGTATTCATCACACTTCTTGACGGACTAAGTTTTTTGGATGGACCTTTCTTATGATGACGAGATGTACAAGACAAGTTGTGACGATCAGATGTGTAACACCCCGGTTTTGACCCCATGGTATTAAATTTCATATGATGTAAATATTGTATTAAATTGTGGTGTGGAGCTAAAGGCAAATGCCCCACCATGGATTTAGTATTTTATGTTTCGGTAATTAAAATTGATGCCGATGTTTTATGTGCTAGCCAGACACAATATATGTTTGAGACATCACGTAAAATGCAAATTAATAAAAATACCACAACTAGCTACGCGCCATAACGTTAAAGAGATGGGGGCAGGATTTCACAAGTAATGGGGAGGGGGAATATTCAAACCCTTAAGCCAATGTCTAAGGGAAAACCCATAAAGTGGTCAACTGCCCATTTTTGTCTTTTATGCATAGTCATCTAAAGTTGGTGAAGGAAGTTATTGTCTTGGGATGGGGAAGGTATGGAGGTCAAATTTGAATTTGGAAAGTCACCCATTTTTGGAAAACATGGTTTTGGCTTCTTGGGCAAGTAAATGCTTGGAAAGGCATTCCCAACCCATTATTCACCCATGTGTTTTCTTCTCACGCAGCTGGAGATAGCTAGGGCATTCTCCCTCACGTTTTTTCAGTTTTCTTCATTTTTCCCATGGATGGGAGGTCATTTTGGGAAATGCTCAGTGGCTGGGCTCTTCCCTGGACGTTTTTTTTGTTGTCGATTCCTCATTACCCGGCTGGGGAAAACTATTTTTGGTTGCACAATGAGTGGTAGAAGAAACCCACGATTTTTGGGTGTTTATTGAGGTCATTTTTTCCCCTGTGAGTAAGCTAGGATCTTCCCCCACGTTTTTTTGTGGTTTCCCATTTTTCCCCATGGTTGGGAAGTTGTTTTTGGTGTTGCTAAGTGCCCAGGAAGATGGATCTATGTTTTGGGGTTTGGAAGGGGTCGTTTCGGCCACGTGAAGCCCATAAATGTTTATGAGTTCGAATCCATGAGATGGGGATTGGTAAAAGTCATTTTTTCCTATGTGAATCCATTGAATCGTTACTAAATTTGGGTTTCTCACCCAGGGGTTGATTTCCCCATTCACAAAATCATTTTTGGTTGAAAAATGTTTTCCTTCATACCTAGCATGTGCATAGTATGGATGTGTGCATCCTTGTGATGGCTTGGCAGAGTAATTCCAAGAAACTCATATGTTAGATGGATTCTTGTGTTTGATTAGTAGGTTAGCTTGGCTAGGTAAGTCCAAGGAACCATCTGTTAATTGGTTGATTATGTGTTTGATGTAAATCATGCTTGGTTGAGTAAGTCCAAGGAACCCCCATGTTATTGGCTTGTTGCCTTAACAGTATGTGAAACCCAACTGTGTGTTGGCTTGACTGTGGATGTATGGTATTGTTGTCTGTAAGCTTGTTGTTCCCAAGTGCATTGTGGAATCATGCCCAGCTCGGGGGTGGCAGTGATGTTGCATTAGAGGAATTTTGGGGTCTAAAATGGGCCTCCTAAGGAAAATAATAAAATAATAGTTAAAATAATAAAATAATGGTTAAAATAATAAAATAATATTAATTAATTTTGGAGGAAGAAAGAAAAAAACTACTTTTTGTGTTCGTATTTTCGACATATCTCCCTGTGTTTTTACTCAAATTTCGATCGGGAGAGCTCATTGGATGCGGAATTTGATTCTGCATCCAACGGGTACCCACACTGCATACTTTTGACTGACCCCTCTACCCCAAAAACAAGAAATACCTGAAAAAACGTGATGATGACATCATCATCACGTTTTTTCAGGTATTTCTTGTTTTTGGGGTAGCGAGGTCCGTCAAAAGTATGCAGTGTGGGTACCCGTTGGATTTGGAATCAAATTCCGCATCCAACGATCTCTCCCGATCGAAATTTGAGTAAAAACACAATGAGATATGTCGAAAATACGAACAAAAAAAGTAGTTTTTTTTAATGACAAATATGCAAATTCAACCATTATGGTTGACTTATTTTATTGAAATTCTATTGGTTCTTGAATTCCAACTCACAAAAACTTATTTTGGCACGTTTTCTTATAAGGCCCATTTTAGACCCCAAATTTCCTCTAATGAGAGATTGATGAGTACACTGGCCTATGGTTGGGTGAAACGTTGCAGCGACGTAGCTGGTTGCGGGAAAGCTTCTTCTCCAGATAAGTATTCTTGTGCATTTAATCTATGCAACTGTATTTGTTTTATAAATTATTATGAACATGAGGAATGCTTAAATGTGTTGACCAAAATGTATTTGCTTTCGTTGTATTTACATGTTTTATGCATCTGTACATGTTTTAATCCAATGTATTTTTATGTTTGTGTTCATGGGGCTAGATCGCCCATTTGACAGCAGCGGCAATGTTGGTCGCATCCTCTCCATCATCGAGTTGAGGGGTGGGGATGTGAAAGTGTGGTATCAGAGCAATGGTTGCAGCATTGGGCCTCAATAGGCCAATTTGAGTAGTTGACAGAGGCAGGATCACCCTCTGTGGGCAGCAGTAAAAGCAACATACGAGAGAAATTTTCAAAAATTTTCCTAAGTGTTGGAGTATTTTCACCATGTCGGCTAAGATAGCTGAAGTGGAGCTGACACAAGTCGGTTGAGATAGTTGCGTTGAGCCGACAAAGAAGGAAGTGAAAGAAAAAAAATTCTGAAATTTTTCTAAGTCCTTGAAGAAAATTTGCATGTCGGCAAAATTGGGTGATTTTTGTCGATATGTCGGTTGTGTTGGGCGAAGTCGAGCCGATACATCGACTGAGTTGGATGAATGGAGTCGACGGGGTCGCAGCGACTATTTCAGTTGTGTTGGCTAAAGTCAAGCCAACACATGTCGGCTGAGTTAGTCAAAGCAGAGCTGATACACGGTGTGAAAGGGAGATTCGAGTCGATGAAGAAGAGAGAAAAATATTCCGAAAATTTTTCCTAAGTGTTGAAAAATCGGAAAAATATATGCAAGTTTACCGATACGTCGACTAGGATTAGTAAAGTTTGGTCGACACGCACCGGAAAATTTGCGGAGTTTCACCCGATACATGTTGGGTGAAAAGTTGAATTTTCGCCGATGAAAGGAAGAGGAAGGAGAAAAAATTTGCGAAATTTTTCTAGGTGTCGAAAAATTCCATGTCGGAAAAAATTCTAGAATTTTTCCCAACACATCGGAAGAAAACTTGAAATTGTTTCGACGTAGCGACAAGGTTGGAAAGTTTTTTCGATCAAAGAAAAATTTGGAATTTTTTCAACACTTCGGAAGAAACTTCAAAAAAATTCAACACACCGTAAGGTTCGGCAATATTTTTTCGATGGGAAGAAATTTTGGAATTTTTCTGATACGTCAGAAATGTCGGTGAGTTTACTGGTCGGGTAAAAATGAAAGAGTTTGCCAACATGTCAGATGTGTAACACCCCCGTTTTGACCCCATGGTATTAAATTCAATATGATGTAAATATTGTATTAAATCGTGGTGTGGAGCTAAAGGCAAATGGCGCACCATGGATTTAATATTTTATGTTTCGGCAATTAAAATTGATGCCGGTGGTTTATGTGCTAGCTATGAACAATATATGTTTGAGACATCATGTAAAATGCAAATTAATAAAAATACCACAACTAGCTATGCGCCGCAATGTTAAAGAGATGGGGGCATGATTTCACAAGGAATGGGGAGGGGGAAATATCCAAACCCTTGAGCCAATGTCTAAGGGAAAACCCATAAAGTGGTCAACTACCCATTTTTGTCTTTTATGCCCAGTCATTTAAAGTTGGTGAAGGAAGTTATTGCCTTGGGATGGGGAAGGTATGGAGGTCAAATTCGAATTTGGAAAGTCACCCAGTTTTGGAAAACGTGTTTTTGGCTTCTTGGGCAAGTAAATGCTTGGAAAGGCATTCCCAACCCATTATTCACCCATGTGTTTGCTTCCTCATGTAGCTGGAGATAGCTAGGGCATTCTCCCTCACGTTTTTGCAGTTTTCTTCAATTTTCCCATGGATGGGAGGTTTTTTGGGGCACAATGGCTGGGCTCTTCCCTGGACATTTTTTTGTTGTTGATTCCTCATTACCCGGCTAGGGAAAAACCGTTTTTGGTTGCACAACGAGTTGTAGAAGAAACCCACAATTTTTGGGTGTTTATTGAGGCCGTTTTTTCCCTTGTGAGCAAGTTGGGATCTTCCCCCACGTTTTTCTGTGGTTTCCCATTTTTTACCATGGATGGGAAGTCGTTTTTAGTGTTGCTAAGTTTCCAGGAAGATGGATCTAGGTTTTGGGGTTTGGAAGGGGTCATTTCGGCCACGTGAAGCCCATAAACGTTTTCGAGTTCAAACCCATGAGATGGGGATTGGTAAGAGTCGTTTTTTCCTATTTGAATCCATTGAATCGTTGTTGAATTCAGGTTTCTCACCTAGGGGTTGATTTCCCCATTCACCAAATCATTTTTTTGTTGAAAAACGTTTTCCTTCATACCCATCATGTGCATTGTATGGTTGTGTGCATCCTTGTGATGACTTGGCAGAGTAAGTCCAAGAAACCCATCTGTTAGATTGATTCCTTTATTTGATTAACAGGCTGGCTTGGCTAGGTAAGTCCAAGGAACCATCTGTTAATTGGTTGACTATGTGTTTGATGTAAATCCTACTTGGCTGAGTAATTCCAAGGAACCCCCATGTTATTGGCTTGTTTCCTTAACAATTTGTGAAACCCAACTATGTGTTGGCTTGACTGTGGATGTATGGTATTGTTGTGTGTAAGAAGTTTGTTGTTCCCTAGTGCCCTGTGGAATCATGCATAGCTCGGGGGTGGCAGTGATGCTGAGAGATTGATAAGCACACTGGCCTATGGTTGGGTGGAACGTTGCAGCGACGTAGCTAGTTGCGGGAAAGCTTCTTCTCCAGATAAGTATTCATGTGCATTTAATCTCTACAACTGTATTTGTTTTATAAATTATTATGAACATGATGAATGCTTGAATGTGTTGAACAAAATGTATTTGCTTCCACTGTATTTACATGTCTTATGCATCTGTACATGTTTTATTTCAATGCATTTTTATGTTTGTGTTCATGGGGCTAGATCGCCCATTTGACAACAGCAGTAGTGTTGGTCGCGTCCTCTCCATCATTGGGATGAGGGGTGGGGACGTGACAAGATGATATTCAGATGACATGAAGCTAGTCTTGAAGAATACCTTCCTCGCTAAGAGATAGTGTTAAATCTATTTGTAACATCGAAAGATATTCTTATCTTGTATTTATTATGTACCCTTGTGGCGGCAAAAAAGAATGAAAATAATGTTATAAAGAAATAGTAGGTCGACCTACAAAAGAAAATAAAAATAAAATGTATTTTAGTATTGCAAAAGAGAAGTTGTCCCGGGAAAATAGACAAGTCAACCCAGTTGGAAAAGTCACCACAAAAACAAGTATAAATAGGAGGCATGCCTCCTCATTTTGAACACACAATTTACAAGTTTGCTCAAGCAAGGAGAAGTTCGTTTTTGGGTTGTAGAAGAATTTTATGGGGTTCCTTATTCGGCATCATCTTTCTATGCGATCTCTCTTGCTCTATATCACTTCTATATCCAAATGTACTTATATTATGTTTTGAATCTCTAAGTAAGAAAGGTTTGTTGGGTTTTTCCCGAGTTTGGGTTTTCCCATTGTAAACTATTGTGTCTCTTATTTGTTTTTGTGCATGGTTATTCTTTCTATGATCCTATATTTGTGTATGCTTGTAAAAGATGAAAACTATATTTCTATAATAAAAATCAACACAAGATACAATATGATTATTTGTACCAAGTTGGTATTTAACATACCTTGTCTGATGTCATTCCTACTAATACTATAGAATTTTCATAAACATATATGTCATTGTTGATTAGAAGACATATACCAATTAAAAATTATTCCAAAAATGATAGTTATCTAGGCCCCATATTCAAGCCAATTCCAAAGGCTAAGGAAACAAAGTAGATGGAACTTATATCACCGCTTGTATAGGTTTGACTAAAAATGTGTGAATTTATCAGGTAAGGATTTATTTGCACATAGCAGGAAACCATAGTACATGGATTTGCAATACCTAGATTGAGGAAGCATGAACTATCCTTCACTTTTATAACTATTAGCAAGCCTAAATCAATATACTTACTACATTGAACCTTGAATTTCTCGATTGCCAATGTGCAATTCTCAGCATACTCTCTTGAGATGCATGCAAATTGTTGCACACATTTTAAAGCTTCATTGATGTTTGAGAAAATTTAGTTGGACAATATCCCTAATTGAAGGTATTTTCAATTTCACTACATGTTTCTTTAATAAAACAATAAACATATAAAGATGTGGTCCAAAGTGAATAGAAGCTTGGAGATATTCTAGCTTGAATTCATAGACACATTCTTGAAAGGTTTGAAATCCAGAGAACAAAGGTGAGAAAATAACTTAGTGGATTGTCTTAGTTCGATATCAAAAATTGGAAACCAACGTCTATGTTCTAACTTTTACCAAACAGGAAAATATAGAACTGAGCCAGTAGTAGTAACCATTCAAATGAATCAAAAAATGATAGGAACGACATTTAGAAATTCAGCACTATAGCACTAATGTCTTGTGGAATCAAGCAAACATAACCTGTGCACCTAGTCATAAATGGTCGAATCAAAAGTTGGGGCAAATGAAACAATCATTAGAGGAAATTTGAGGTCTAAAATGGGCCTCCTAAGGAAAATGATAAATAATAGTTAAAATAATAAAATAATAGTTAAAATAATAAAATAATACTTATTAATTTCAAAGGAAGAATGAAAAAAACTACTTTTTTTGTTCGTATTTTCGACATATCTCCCTGTGTTTTTACTCAAATCTGAGTAGGAGAGCTTGTTGGATGTGGAATTTAATTCCACATCCAACGAGTACCCACACTGCATACTCTTGACGGATCTCGCTACCCCAAAAACAAGAAATGCCTAAAAAAACTTCATGATGACATCATCATCACATTTTTCAGCTATTTCTTATTTTTGGGGTAGCGGAGTCCGTCAAAAGTATGCAGTGGGTACTCGTTGGATGCGGAATTAAATTCCGCATCCAACGATCTCTCCCACCTGAAATTTGAGTAAAAATACAGGGAGATATGTCGAAAATACGAACAAAAAAAGTAGTTTTCTTTTATGACAAATATGTCAATTCAACCATTATGGTTGACTCATTCTATTGAAATTCTATTGAATTCCAACTCACAAAATTTATTGTTGACGCATTTTCTTATAAGGCCCATTTTAGACCCCAAATTTCCTCTAATGAGATTGCAAAAGAAATAGGGAAAGACAACTAGACTGAAATTAATGATCGCACTAATCCTTACCATGATGCAAGGCAAGGACAGGTCAATCAATTAGAACTTGGGTGCTTCACAAAGACATCTATATCAATAGGGAGATGGCAAGATCTAGACTGATAGAGAACACGGTGGTGCTAGTGTCTAGTGCCACGCAAAGAGCCATTAGAGCCTTGTTTTCAACAAGGCTGAAGAGATCGATCAAAACTGCCTTTAGCCTACACTAATCAAAAGAGAGTTAGCAATGGAATGTGAAGTGCCTCCAAAGAGAGGTCGACCAAGGCATGGCTGAGATGAATTGAACAAAAAACTAGGCATGAGATTAAGGCTCGTCACTCCCCAGCTTCCATAAACAATTGGAGCAATGAGCTAGGGAGGGAACCAATTTGAGGGAGAGTGCAAAGCTATTGAAAATTGAGGAGGCTAAGTAAATCAATTCCTTCTTAGAGGATCCAAGACAAACTCATGACAAAATATCAAACTAGAGAAAGATGCAATGGAGAGGGACTCACAAGTAAGGGACATTCTAAACCATTTCTATGAAGTGCAATATAGCTTGTTAGAGCACAATCTAATACAATGAGAGCCATCTTCAAATATGGAAAGGAAACCAGAGTCAAGAATGGCCTAGTAGAGAAACATCTGGATAATAGGTAGTCACTATGAACCTCACTCTTCTCCTACTCTTTAACCATTTGAAATTGAAGAGTAAGTATGAGTTGGGTGAAAATCAAATAAAGGCAGATCAAAAGGGGGAGGATGAAAAAGAATGAGACTCGCCCTAGTTATATTACAATTGCCTATTTCTTTTGAAAATCCCTTGTAAGTTTTGATTGGTTGCTATGATGTCAACCTTCTTAATAATCATAACTCTCTAGGATGAGCTAGTTAAACAATGGAGAGGAAAAAATTGTTAATTAACTATTGGCCTCTTCCAAAAGGATCTTCTCTATTTTGTTCTTAAAAAATGGCCACTAAAAGTGCTTGGATCTCTCTCTAAGCTATTTTGTATCAATATAAGGAGCAAGCCAACCCTCTGTCCCCCAATTTTGTACCATTTGTGATCCTCATTAATACAAAATCTCTTCTTACATACCAGACAAAAATTTAGAGGTTTTGTTCCTTTCAAAAAACTAAGAAACATTGGATACAAATTAATAGGATTTTCTTAACGGAAATATAATACTGCATAAACCAATCATAGTTATGATCAATCAATTGGGTTAGCTTGGATGGTTGAGAGAAAAATTTGTTATCCTCTCCACCCAAGTTTAAATCCCACTTGTGACATGTTGGTTCTTAGTGAGCCAAATGTTAATTGGAGCTCTTCATGAGCCAATTATTGATTGGGGTTGGCAAGGTACCAGCGATCTCATTTTCATATATGTGTAGGAGGCTGGTACAAGTAGTTACATGTAAAGAAAAGGTCATAGTTTTGATCAATAATTACTTTTTCTACATAAATAATCTCGCCCCACCCTCACACTTGAGCACTCCTTCCTCCCTGGAATTTATAGATGGAAGGTGGATCGACCACCAGCTGCAAAAGTCATTGATATCCCCGACGGACCCAATGGGAATTAAACTAAGTTTGTTAGATTTTCTATCATTGTTCTGCATGATCTTAGGATCTTATCTGAAAGAATAACAAGCACAGCAATCAATCACAATAGACAATGGACACAAAGATTTTCCTCGAGAAACCATAAAGGAGAAAACCCCGCAACTTCCTCAAAGATAGAATAAGCACCAAAAGTAAAACCCAAAGATACAAAGATGATCTCCCGACAGCAGTTGTCTCTCTCTCTCTTGTCGCAACTTCTTCTCTCTCTCAATTATGCGCTACAACTGAGTGTGAGTGACTGTGATAAATAGAGAGGCTCACTCTCTATTTATACTAGTTTTCGACTTGACATTAACTCACCAGGGCCGACTTCTCTAGGAGAGTCTAATAACCCTAGTTCCCCACAACTGTGGGAACTTTAACCCTTGATCAATAAGGAAGGTTACCCTCTATGACTTTACATGACTTGTTTACATTATTGATTCTCCCGATAGGAACATCAGGGTATGACATGACTTGATTACATTACTGATCCTCCCAATAGGAACATCGAGGTACAATACATAAGACATACAAGTTAATACATTCTAAAGTTACAATTACATCAACACTCCCTCTTAACTAGGAAGGTATTCTCTCGACACACTTTATCATCACAAGTCTTCATCACTGGATCATCATCAAGTCCGCTATCATCAAGTCTGGATCATCTAGATCATCATTGGATCGTCATCAAGTCTGGATCATCACTGGATCATCATCACTACTGGATCATCACGATCAAATGGTGCTATCTCAATTCTACTCGTCACAGGAAGTTCTACAAAGCCATCCCTTTTTCATGATGGTTGTATGCCTAGCCTCCAAGTAGGTCTTCATCTTCTTCAACACTTGTATCTGACCGAGTAAAAAAGGCCCGCCCAACACTTACATCTGACCATGGGAGGAACACATCCACCACCATGTCAGAAAGGCACGCCCAGCACTCACATCTGACCATGGGATGAACACATCAACCATGTCAGAAAGGCCCAGCACTCACATCTGACCATGGGATGAACACATCAACCATGTCAGAAAGGCTCAGCACTTATATCTTACCATGGGATGAACACATCAACCATGTAAGAAAGGCTCTACACTTATATCTGATCATGTGGGATGAACACATCCCGCAGTCATATCAGAATGGCTCTGCACTTATATCTGGCCATGGGATGAACACATCAACCATGTCAGAATGGCTCACGGACTCATCACTTCCCTTTGGAGGGAACCTCGATCTGGAGAACACCAAGCTTCTCCCTGAAGTACTCAAAATTCACTCTAGCTAATGGTTTGGTTAACACATCAGCTATTTGCTCGTCCGTCGCAACATACTGGAGCTTCACTGCTCCTCTCTGCACCATATCCCTGATATAGTGATATTTGATCTTGATATGCTTCGACTTGTCATGGAACACTGGGCTCTCTAACAACTTCACACAACTCTGGTTGTCACAATATATGCAAGTAGCATCCCACTGGAGATCAAACAAATCAGATAGTAGCTTCCTAAGCCACATTGCCTCACAGCTAGCCAAACAAGTTGCAACATACTCTGCTTCGACTGTACTCAGTGCCACACATAATTGCTTCCTGCTAAACCACGAGATCATACCTGATCCCATACTGAAGCAGCACCCTGAAGTGCTCTTCCTATCAATGGCACTACCTTCCCAATCTGAATCAACATAACCTTCCAGGTTAATCTTCTAATCTGCCTCATACTTGAGCCCATAATAAACTGTACCCTTTAGGTACCTCAGAATATGTTTTGCAGCTATTTGGTGAACATCTGTCGGATCCCTAAGGAATTGGCTCAATGTGTTCACAGCAAAGCAAATATCGGGTCTCGTATTCATCGGGTACATCAAGGACCCAATCATCTGACGATACATCGTAGCATCAACCGTCTCTAATGAAGCATCACTCAATAGCTTCAGGTTCGATGCCATAGGTGTGGTCATGGCCTTGCAATCCATCATCCCGAACCTCTTCAAGATCTCTACTGCATACTTCCCTTGTCCTAGGGAGATTCCATCTGTACTCTACCACACCTCCATGCCTAGAAAGTAGTGCATCATACCCAAGTCCTTCATCTTTAACTCGGCAGCAAGCTTCCTCTTTGTATCAGCAATCAACTCATCCACACCTGTTACAAACAGATCATCTACATATAGTAGGAGTATCATTGGGTTCCCTTCTTCAACCTTGTAGTAAAGGTTGGAATCTGCTTTACTCTTGGTAAAGCCCAAGCTAGTTAGGAAGCTGTCAATTATGTCATACCATGTCTTGGGTGCCTGTTTCAAACCGTACAGGGCTTTCTTCAATTTGCACACATGAGTCTCCCTGTCATGTGTCTCAAAACCGAGTGACTGCTCCACATACACTTCCTCTTCCACTACACCATTCAAAAAAGCAGTCTTGACATCCATCTGGTGTATCTTCCATTTCATTACCGCAGCCAGAGCAAGTACTGATCTGATGGAAGTGTATCTAGCTACAGGTGCAAAAGTTTCTTCATAATCTATTCCTTCTTTCTGGGAGAAGCCAAGAGCCACGAATCTTGCTTTTTGTTTCTCTATGCTACCATCTGCAGCATGCTTGATCTTGTAAATCCACTTGGAAGTCACAACAGACTTTCCCTCTAGTCTTGGGACAACATCCCAAACATCATTCTTCATGATCGACTAGTACTCCTTGATCATAGCATCCTTCCATTCTTTCTTCTCCGTTGCTTCTTCATATTTGGAAGGTTCTTTATCGATGATGTCACATAATAGGGCTACATATTCGGAGTAGGACCTAGTTCTCTTTCTTTCTCTATTCATTTCTTTTGGAGCCCCATATCTTTTTGCACCTTGGATAGCCTCTCGTACCCATGCAAATTTCCTCTTGTGAGGATTCTTCTCTTGAGGTGGATCTACCGGTTCCTGAGGTTCTTCCATTTCCCGATCTTCTTCTGGAGTTGCTTTGTTCATAGTTGTATTACAGATTCTAGGTACTTCTGATTCTTCAGAGTCTTCAACAGGTCTTTTTCTGGACTTGATGTAAGCTGAGTCTTAGTCAAATGTTACATCTCTGCTGATGTCGATCTTCTTGAATCCTTATAAGTATATTCTGCAAGCCTTCGAGTTCTCAGAGTATCCCACAAATATACCCTTCTTTCTTGAAGGATCTAACTTTGTCCTCTTTTCTTTTGGAATGTGTATGTACACTGGACAGCCAAATTTTCTGAGATGACTCACTTCTGGTTTCTTGCCGGAAAAGACTTCTTCAGGTGTGTTGTTCTCAAGTACTCTATGTGGAGTACGGTTCTGTACATACACAGCTGTATTGGCAGCGTCTGCCCATAGATGCATAGGAATTCTTAATCATGAAGCATTACCCTTGCTGCTTCCATGATTGTTCTGTTTTTTCTTTCCGCAACCCCATTCTGTTGTGGATTATATGGAGTGGTCAACTCACTATTAATCCCTGAATCTCTGCATAATTCTTTGAATTCATTTGATGTGAATTCTCCGCCATTATCTGATCGAAAGATCTTGATCTTCTTCTCTGTGTGGTTCTCAATCAAGGCTTTGAATTCTTTGAATTTGCTTAATACTTCATCCTTGTTCTTCATGAAGTATACCCATGTCATCCTAGAAAAATCATCAATGAAAGAAACATAATATACATACCTGCTTAGAGAATTGGATGACATTGGACCGCATACATCAGAGTGGATGATTTCCACGATTCTTTTTGCCTTACTCTCACTACTTGGAAATGTCTTCTTTGTGTTTTTTCCTTTCGCACATCCTTTGCATACACCTTCATGTTTTGCCTGCATTTCTAGAAGACCTTCAACATCTTTGCTTGCAAGTGGTAGTGCCCTGTAGTGCACATGTGCAAGCCTTCTATGCCGCAGTTCATTTGGTTCTACTGAGTCATGAACCAAAGCTTGTTCTGGTTGGCCCTTCAATTTGTATAGTCCTTCATCTTGTTCTCCAATTACTACTGCATTGTCAATAGTCTTTCATTTTGGCCACATGAGGACTTGGCCATATATAAATGCAACCCTCATGCCTTTTGCATCCAATGTAGAGATGGAGAAAAGGTTCTTCTTTAGTCCTGGTACAAACATGACATCCTTCATCTTTATAGACTTTCCACAGTCTAGTTTGTAGGAGAATTCACCACCACCTTTTATTGGATACTGGTAGTCATCCCCAAGTTTCACCTTGTGGGGTGATTCATGTTCTGATAGTTTCACAAAGGATTCCTTAAATCCCGTCATGTGTTTGGAAGCACCACTGTCTATAAGCCAATCATTGCTTCCATGTGAGACAGTTCCCGTGAGGGCAGAGATCAAAACATATTCTTTATCAGTTGAAGAATCATCACTTTCTTGCTTGATTCTCTTCTTGGGAGGTTCATCAACCTCTACAATGTTAACATGATGTCTTTTCTTATTTCCCTTCTTGTGAGAGCCATTTTTGTTCCTAGGACAATCTCCAGCATAGTGTCCTCTTTCATCACATGTAAAGCATCTGAATTTAGGTAGATTCTTGTTAGATCTTCTAGGATGAGAGTGCTTACCTTGGTGATGGTTTGTTTTGCTCTTCTTGAATTGTACTATGAGAGATTGATCTTCATTTCCCATGTTTTCTTCTCAAGCTACTATTCAAGCTTCTTCTTGTGAGCATTCTTCCCACAGTCTGCTAAACTTGATTAGTTTCTTCCTGGCACAGATCCCTTAAATGAAGGAGTCCCATGCTCTGGGGAGACCATTCAAGGTGGTCATCACAATCTCTGCATTCTCTACATCTTCATCTACTACTTCAAGTTGTTCCTTGATCTGAGAGACCTTTGTAAAGTAAGACTATATAGTCTCTACATTCTAGATCTTTACATTCTTCAATTGATTTCTCGGAGTCATCTTCTAATTTATGTTCTTCCCTTCAAATAACTTGGTCAAAGCATCAAACATCTCTTTGGGTGTCTTTAGGGAGGACACCTGAGGTATAAGGTGATCCTTGATTGAATCAACGATAATCATCTTAGCCATGACCAATTTCTTTTTGTGCAAGGCCTTAGCCTCATCTCCCTCTGGAACTGGAACCTCTTCACTTATGTAAGAGTCCAATTCATTTTCTTCCAAGACCAAGGAGATCCTATACTTCCAGGCTCGAAAGTTGTCAGCTCCCTCAAGCTTTTCATCAAGCTTGGTATGATGAGACATCTTAACAGAGAACCTCAAATGGAAATACAAAAAATTTAGATCTTACCAGTTTAAGACGTCTGAACTGAATCTAGAGTTGTATTTTTGTAGAGCTAGTTTTCTGGTTCAAGAGCAAATTAGAGTTTGACTTTCCGAGAGTTTTACCCAACCAAAAACTTCAATTTTGATCTCTAAACTTCGATTTTGTGGAGGAAATCAATCTTGCCCTGGGCTCACTCAAAAATTCCAATTTTGTGAAAAGCCCTAATTTCTCGTTGTAGTGTCGGGTCAAAAACTGAAAATCCTCAGAATCAGATTCTGCTTCGACCGAAAAATGCGCCCTAGAGAGGAAAGTCAGCCTAGCCTTCTTTTGCTGATGATCTGTGGAGAGAGATCCAAAAAATAGGAAGCCCTAGCTTCAACAGCTGCACAGTGTCTTATTCTCAGGTTAGCTCTAATACCATGTTAGATTTTCTATCATTGTTCTGTATGAACTTAGGATCTTATCTAAGAGAATAATAAGCACAACAATCAATCACAATAGACAATGGACACACAGATTTTCCTCGGGGAAACCATAAAGGAGAAAACCTCGCAACTTCCTCAGAGATAGAATAAGCACCAAAAGTAAAACCCAAAGATACAAAGATGATCTCCCGACAACAGTTGTCTCTCTCTCTCTCTTGTCCTAGCTTCTTCTCTCTCTCGATTATGTGCTACAACTGAGTGTGAGTGACTGTGTGATAAATAGAGAGGCTCACTCTCTATTTATACTAGTTTCCGACTTGACATTAACTCACCAAGGCCGACTTCTCTAGGAGAGTCTAATAACCCTAGTGCCTCACAACTGTGGGGACTTTAACCCTTGATCAATAAAAAAGGTTACCCTCTATGACTTTACATGACTTGTTTACATTATTGATTCTCCCGATAGGAACATCGAGATATGACATGACTTGATTACATTACCGATCCTCCCGATAGGAACATCGGGGTACAATACATAAGATATACAAGTGAATACATTCCAAAGTTACAATTACATCAACAAAGTTAACAAAAATGTCTAGGATAAGGGATATTTGTTGTTCCCCATTTCGAAAATTGAAACAAAGCGGATACAACTTGGAAATGGCATTAAAATGTTTCCAAGATGTATCCAAAAAACAGAAACATTTCCAAACTGTTTCCAACTATTTCTGAAAATGTTTCCAAGACGTATCTAAAAAACATAAACATTTCCAAGTTGTTTCCAACCATTTCTTGAAATGTTTCCATGTCGTTTCCAATTGTTTCCACTCTTTTTATAGAACATTTCCTAATTTTTTGAAACATTTTAGCTACTGCAAAGCAAGTTTCTAGTTAGAAATAGTGATTTTTTACATTAAAAAAAAAACAAATAAATTACCCTAAAGAAAAACTATAAAACCCTAACCCTAAATTGAGCTTCAAAACTTAATATAAAGCCTCAAAGCTTTGCACCAAGGGTAGTGAGGTTCTCTACAATCCAGTATGGGAGAGATGTTGTCACATAATGTTATGTAATGTTATCAAATATAATAGTTAATTAAAAAAATCATGTCACCTCGTAAAATTAAAAATTAAAACCAAACAAAAAATAATTAAAACAATCCATGTCGGCTCATAAAATAAAAATAAATAAAATCAGCATATATCCATCTTAAACTCAAACCTATCAAGCACCAAGAGAGATCAAATTTCTTGAGGTGTAAAATTTTTCTAGACATATACAAAACTCAAGATAAAAAAAATATTACACCTCAAGAAATTGAATCATTCTCGGTGCTTGATAGATCTAGGATTCAATGGATCTATGTTGGTATAAATCAAGATCTAAACCCTAATCTTGAATTGATTAATGGTAATCTTAATTTATATGTTTCATAGTTTTTTTCTCATTGTATTTTTCCAAAAATGATAGGGGCTTACTTTTGGTTCAAAATACACTAATATATGGACATTTTACTGCATCAAATACTTGTCTAATATAGTGTTAGTGTCACAACCCACTGTATAAGTACAATGATTGCTTTATTGTCCTTTTTGTCATCTTTTTGTCAGATCCTCAATGTTGTTGCAAATGAATCTCAATGACATGTATATGTAATCAAACAACTTGCATATCAAAATTGAGATAGTGCCAATTTCAGCCCTACAAAAGAACATATTGCATGTATGAAGGGTTACATGAACCAACACGCATTTCCAATAATCTTCTAATAGGTAAATTCTCTATATGATATACATGTGGTATATTAAACTTATTTCAAGCTTTTTTGTCAACGTAATCCAGGTAGTGTTATAACATAGAGTGCAATATTGCATGTCATCACACACTTTATCATATTGCTCAACACTAGCTCACTGAAGTATACATGAGTGCCTTACCAATCCCCTTAAAGCATGGATGATTAAGTCAAATTTGATCATCCAAGTCGATTCCAAAAGGTTAGAAACCCTGTGAATGTAGGCCCTTTCAAGCTTTTTTGTCAGTACAATCCAAATAGTGTTATAACATAGAGTGCAATATTGCACGTCATCACACATTTTGTCATATTGTTCAACACTAGCTCACTTATTTATACTCGAGTGCCTTACCAATCCCCTTAAAGCATGGATGATTAAGTCAAATTTGATCATTCAAGTCAATTCCAAAAAGTTAGAAACCCTGTGAATTTAGGCCATTTATGTGCTAATCAATTAGTCAACCGAAACTCACTGGCCTGGTTGATTGTCTAGTTAGTCAATGGTACAACCCAAATACACCTCAATGAAGTCACTAACTTACCTCCAAAATTGTGTATAATCATGAATTCCAACACTTCTTCTAGAGGCCTAATCAATGTATTATTTTATTAGAGATGCAAACACTTGAATTCAACCTTCAAGTAATTTTAGGGTTTGAAATCGATGCAATAAGCAATTGACATGTTCTTAATTGAATGTTTCACAAGGGTTAGCTTATTTATGACAATTAAGAGTCAATACATAAATATAATGTCTATGACAATATTTGAGTTTGTTAATTTTAATTGTTATAAATGACATGAATACCGCTAAATCCAATTGATGAATGGTAACATGAATTATGTATGCCTCGTGGTGTTTTTGAATATATATATATATATATATATATATATATATATATATATATATATATNCCTCCTTATATCCATTCTCGTATCCACTTCTAATTTTGCTTAATTGGAAATGTAAATGTATTTTTCTTATTACCTGATAGGAACCCTTCAATGTTTTTCCTACTAATCCACATCAAAAAAACAATCCTGGGGACTTTGGCAATCTCTGAATCCTCAAGTGTGCACAACAAGTAAGAAAAATGTCAATCAACTTCAAGGTAAAAGTTTAGACCTTTCTTTTTAGTCTTTTAACTTCAAAACTAGCTAAAAGAACCGCGAGTTCAATGGTTAACAATTGCTAACTTTAGGAGAACCACTTTCTACTTTGCAATAAAATCACCAAACATTCCATCTAACCCAAATTTGACAACTTTGGTTGAATTTTTGCATCCTTGACTTTAAGTTAGAACTAATATACTATGGTCTGAATATTTCAAACTTTTAGCACAAAAGTTCTAAAATTCCTATTTGTGATTATATGAAAATAAGATTTTGAATTTGAACTAAGAAAATCTGAGAGACCCAACACTTTACCAAAGGATCAAGGGAAATCGCACCCTTGGGCCCTTCCAAACCTAAGAGCTCAAGAAATTTCTTGTCTATGAATGGATAGTATAAGCAATGGAGGGGGATGCTCCTTGGTAAACTTTTTTCTCTGTTAGCATATTCAACTTGCTCAACCACATTCAAGATATTAAAGGCCCCCTTCAACTACGTGAGATAATTAGAAACGCTAAGGCTTTTTTGCTTTCAAGTTCAACTCAACTTAAAAGGACGTGGGTTGAACATGTTGACTTTAGTAGCATAGAACATGTACTTTTGCATAGGCCAAGTGTCTGGCATGCAAAAGTCGTCTAGGAGACCACTCAAACTTAGGAGTTTCACTTTAATTAAATGCACTATTAAAGTGAAAGTACTTTTGTATTTACTTTATGTAAAGTGAGGGCCCATGGTATTTGCATATTGTGATGTAATAAAAGTGAACCTACTTTGAGAGGAGAAGACACATTGGTCAGCCACACAAGGTGAGAGAGAGAGATATCTCACTAAAAGGTTGAAGGACTTTCAGCCAAGTGTGTCGGTCAGGGTTCAAGCCACGGAACAAGAGGCAGAGAGGGTTAGTAACCAGCAAGATCGAAGGACTGATCTTGAGGATTGAGAGCTAGCATTTGTCATTGTATTTTCCCCAATGGGCCATTATTATCCCAGATGAGAGCCCGAGAGTTTTATTAATAGTAAGATCTACTGTTGTTGGTTTTTCCCCTATTGGGGTTTTCCAAGGTAAACCAATGTGTCAAATGTGTGATTTCCTGTGTTTATTCTCTGGTGCATGTTTTGCTGTGAACTCGGTGTATTTTAGTTAATAATTGCCAAAAAATTATTCGAGACTAATAACCAAATCTGAGCTCATAAAATCAATAAAGCATATAGTACTTGGATTTCTCAAATGGCATTTTGAGGGGCTCAGGATAGCTACGATTTGGGCATCAAGAACTATCTGGAATTCTGGATGTTCCAGACTATCAACGGTCAACTTGGTTTCTCAACTATGCTTGCTGGCAAAAGACTGGCCGAGAAAGGTCTTTTTCTATTCGAGGGATTTGTGAAAATACAGTGGCTAAAGAGTTTCCAATCCATTTGGAAACCTCACTTTCTTTCAACTACAAAGTATGTTGCAAATGTTGCTTGCATGCTTTGTCTTGGGGATAAAACAATTGTGCATGTCTTTTGAAGGTGATGTTTGACAGGTTTTCTAAAGTTAATGTTACAAAATCTGCATGCACAGGCTTTGTAGTGCGAACCCTGTGACATAGCTTTGTAGTAGGGATAAAACAGTCGAGCATGTCTTTTCGAGATGCTCTACAACGACTGTTTGGGCATGGTTTCATACTAAACTTAACTATTTGTTTACAGCCCTGCTTTCTTGGAAGGTTCTCTTTAGAGTGACACTTGGATGATTAGGGAACAGCTGCAAACCTTTGTAGCGCACAGTCCAGCTGTCCACTATTGTCTGTTTGTGGTCATTGCAAGATTTTCTAGACCATGGTAATAGATTCTGTATTCTAAGAATCTCCTAAAACAGTAGGCAACTTTAAGCTTTACAACTCATCAAAATTGCTATCTTCAAACTCTAGAGACTGAAACACACACCACATAAAATATATGATAGAATTCTCACAGGTCTTTCCCAAATCACAACACTGTTTATTATGGCAGAAAACAGAATAATAATGCTGTAGACAAACCCTACTTCTTCCCTCTGAAATGAAGTAAAAAATTGATTACTTAAACACCTGCCCTGGGCCCTCTTATGTAGCACAAGAAGGTCATCTATAATATACAATAAAAGCAGATCCAACTCTTGATCTATTCGTGCTCTTGGATTGGCACCGTCAAACTGCATGAATAAATAGTCTTTAATAGAGTGCTTCAGCAAGAAGAATAAGCTCCTTGGGATCTGTGCCATCTCCCTACGCTTAAGTTTCCCTGTCTCACTTTATGTAACGATAGATAAAAGCAATCTAAAAGCACAACTTCCCTAAATTTGAAAAGTCAACTCAAAAGAGAGAAATGAATAATTCTGAAAAGCCTTCTTTTCCTAAAACTGGGAAAGCAAACTGGTAAAATTAGCACTGCAGTCCCTCTATAACACAGAACTGTCTTCCATAATCAGTGTGCCATACAGGATTGAAGACTGTACCCTAACAGAGGAATCGAGGATGTACACACTGCTGCTGAAACTGTCTGTAGCAGGTGTGCCGTGGCGGGAGCCTGGAGGAGACTTCCGAGGTATAAAAACTCACACAGATACAGTGAACACTGTAAAGCTACTTTTCATGAGGAACCATCGCCTCTTGGCCTAGGGAATTGAGGTTTATTTAAGCAGGGATCGGCCATTATTGTTAAAGCCAAATCCAGCTTTTTCCATAAAGATGCGAACTCCTTCCAGATTAAGCACAGGATCATATGCTCACGGTTATGGTTTTTTTATGAAGGGATTTTCATTGTAACTCTTTCGTTAGATTTGATGTAACTTTCTTTGTTCTATGATGTAACCATTTATTCCTTGAAATAATATATGGTACATTTCCCAAAAACACAAAAAGACCTATATTATTGACTGTGACAGATTCATAATATGAATATCATAACCTTAAAATCAAATGAAAAGATTCAAATGGTTGAAAAACATTGGTCAGCTCTTTATATTTTTTTATGCAGGAAACTTATAAACATCTCATAAGCGCTTAAGAGTGCCCTTTTTGATGGCCCCAACTTATAAGATAAACATTGAACATAAAATAATATATGGTACATTTCTCAAAACCTGTGTTGCATGGGTACCCATACCGGGGGGTCGGGTACACAAACCAGTACTGGGTACACATACCGAGTACTTAAGTACTTCAATTGTACGTCCCCAGTCGTACCCAAATCCAACCTCACGTATCGGGTACTTCATGTATGAAAATAGGGTACTCGTGTGGATTTTGGTACACCGTACCATGTGTTTGGGTACGTGGTCGGTACAGCCGTTGGACAATTTATCTTAGCTCGTTGTTCACAATGAGTCAATTTCCAAAGTTTGAAGTTCAAAATTTTAAAAATTAAATAATAAAACACTAAAACACATGTTATGTGGGCCCTTGCCCCTTACCTAAACTAGTGCAACACTGCATTTCTCACTGCTAGTGCACTGTGCTCACTACTCCGGCAACGACATGACAGAGGACCTTAATGATGCTAATGACATTGATCATAAGGCTGTTGATGACATGGCTTGAGGAAGCCAAATCAACTATCTTGTTCATGTTCAATGTTTACTGTTTTGAACTTCTTTTTTCATGTCTAAAAATGCCTTTAGGGAAATTTTGGATGTAGTATGACAATGAAGTTTGAATTCATAGTGTCATGGACATATAATATTTTATTTTTTTTATTATATTAATATAACTTCAGTCTTCCAGTTGATATCTACTATGAGTCTATGTCATATGATTTATCAAATTTATTATTTTATGTTTCAAATTTTCAATGAGAATGTTCATATGAATCATTGAATTTAGAAATATCAAATATGCATGTATGATGCGATTGTGAAATGTTTTATTTTTATAAATTTTAACACACACACGCACACACACATGCACACACACACACATATATATATGTCTACAGTACCTCCGACGTACCCAAGAACCCTGTTTCAAAAAGTGGCGTCCCCGTCCCCGTCCCCGTCCCCGTCCCCGGTACCCACGTTTCCTGGCAATTTAGCTCAAAACACAAAAAGGCCTATCTTATTGACTGGCAGATTCATAATATCATAACCTTAAAATCAAATGAAAAAGTTTCAAATGGTTGAAAAACATTGGTCAGCTATTTATATTTTTCATGGAGGAAACTTATAAACATCTCATAAGCACTTAAGAGTACCCTTTTGAAAGCCCCAACTTATAAGACAAACATTGAACAAATAATGAGGTCCGAGGATAACTCTGAACGGAACCTTGAGGCTTGAATCAATGAATCCAGTTCATTAAAACTACCGCCATAGTCTAATATCCTGCCTTTTTCCATTGAGACTCTTCTAAACCAAATGCTGTCCCCTGGAAAATGGATCTTTTCATTTTGCACCATTGTGCAGTTTGACTTTCTTCAGGCAAACCCGCTCCAGCACAATTCAAACTAGTCTATTCATCATCTTCTTGAGTTTTAGGAGTTCAAAAAGGTATAAATCTCTTTCACTTTCGAAATTGCGGTGGCATATTCAGTAGTTGTCTTCACTTAAGCAATTTTTCATAGGTACAGTTTGGACATCATCCCACTTCAGTGAAAAAATTCACAAACCATTTTGTCTCTTCATTTTTCTTGATAGAATATGAGCCTTCATAAGTTCAATCTGACCTTCTACCACATATTTTACATTATGGGAATATGCACAAATTAGACTCTTTTCATTTTTGACAAACAGTATTCTCTGTGCAGTGTGCATCCATGGCCAGGTTTCTACAGGTTATATTTATACGCTTTACAGATATAAAGCTTTACAAATAGAATTCTCTGTACAGAAGTTTTATACCATTTAACCCAATTTATTGGACAACTTATAAAAAGCATGAAGTTATTACAGGAAATAAGCAAAGGTGACTGACCAATCAGACATGTTGAATCTCCAATTTTAAATGCAATGACATTCATACTGGTAGCCCCAACATAGCTAAGTCCAGATAAATAAGTTGAAAACTTGAAACTTGATTGATCTATGAACTGACTGTTAGAATCAGTTGAGGTTAGGCTTATACTGTCATCGAGTCTCTTCATCCAATAGACATATCTTTCCACTAATAATTAAAATTTAATTTGATATTATTATCCATTTATTTAAAAAACCATATAATGCTCTATTTAGCTCTGTTACAGATATTAAGTTTAACCAAATTTTTGGATATAAAGTTGAGCTGCATTTAGCCCAATTTAGTGGACAATTTATCAAACCAAGAAGTTATTACAGAAGATAAACAAGTGTGAATAACCACAGTTATGTGGTGAATCCCCATCATTAAATCTGATGACACTCGTACCGATAAGCCCAGCATGCCAAAGTCCAAAGAAATAAGTTGAAAATCTAAGTCACCTGACACGAGGACACGGGACATGAAGGACACGGAGGATTCGAGTGTCCCACACAGACACGGTGACCCTCAGAATCAGGACACGTTATATATATATATATATTAAAAATTATATAAATTAAAAATATAAACATATAGATCCAAATTTTTACAAATATTCAATAGAAATCAGAATCAATGCACATTTAACATTAGTAATTACACATTTACAAATCAGAAATCAGTAATCACAATGAGATTATCAGTAATCAAATCAGTAATCCTTCAAATCTTCTTCACCTACACAACAAACACCATTTATAGCCCTCTCCACACTTGCAAATTTAAAAAAAAAAAGTGAAAAATTGTTTTAAAGCGTTTTCAGGCGTCCCTTCTGTGAAAAACATGTCCAGGAATCAGGACACGTTGCTGACAGTGCAGGACACACGTGTCCAAAATCAGGACACGCTGAAAAGACATGTCTGACATGCTCTGTCAGTGTGTCCATATGTGACACGCTGGCCCTTTTGGACATGTGTATCTTAGTTGAAAATTGATTGATATATGAACTGTGATTGTTAGAATACATTGAAGACTGATGTATATTATATTTTAAACTGTCATCAAATCTTTTTGTCCAATAGTTATGTCATAGTACTCAATACTAAGATTTATTTATTATTATTATAAATTCTTTTATAAAACACTTTTTATGCTCTGTTAAGCTTTGTTACAGATAATTAATATTTAAGCATTCTTGATTTTATCCAAGAGAAAAGATTCTAAACAAAATTACTGTATAAACTGCAAAAAATCTTGTGAATTAAATCAACTATAAGTTAAGAAACCACTTACTGGAAGCAAGAGAGCAAACCATCGATTCAAATTAGCATATTATTTTCAAACAGCAAGATCAAGCAAATTAGAATGTCCTAAAGCAAAACTCTGAAGCCAGAATGAAATGAGTACAAGCATTTTGATTTCTAATCCAGTTCAACTCTGGTTCATTAAACAATCAAACTAAAAATGAAGAACCTGCAGGTGGCTTTACTTGGAATGTAATCAACACAATTCACAGAAGGCTAAAAATAAATCAGTGGACCATGTTTATTGGACATGTATCATTCTTTACAATATTTTCATACCATGACATGGTGAAAACAGATTATCACGACAAGTTAGCATGTGGACTATGCAAATCCCACCACGACATGAACAGGGCACGATATAATCTATAAAACAGATGTTAGAAAAAGGCACTTAAATGTGTGTTCAGTATGGTATATTGTCTTCCAGTGTAGATGTTTATGCGTACAAGATAGTATTCCTTTGCTTCTCGTTCTGAGGGCAAGGAAAGGCAAAGAAAGAAAGCCTTTCAGGTTTCCACAGATGAGAATAAGTAGATAAATGATTAAAAACCTCTACTGAAAAGAAACCTTGAATTTGAGAATCCAGTTAATAAAAAGCACAGTTCTTCCATCATCCAGTGAAATTTATTTTAAGCCTTCGAGATCAATGAACTAGATCCCTCACAAAAGTAGCAAAGTGGGTGGGTTTCGCTACTCGGCCAAATCAACCTTAATGATGAATTATGATTGCCTGATTTTTAAGCAAAGATTATTATCCTATACAACCAAAAAGAATGCTTCATAAAACAGGACTAACAGATAGATATTGCAGTTATTGTAGAAATCCACAGGGTGTTAGCCACTTTTAAGGTTTTTGGAGGTGCTCGTTTGCTGAGGATTGTAAGTGTATACAAGGCCTTTGTGCAGACATATTTAAATTAAAATTGTTAAGGCACATTGTCCTCCTCAGAGAACTTCCATGCACACACAGACCTGTGTTGAGAATCTAACAGGGAATTAGGTTGGTCACTCTCTACTTCGTAAGGGGAAAGAGATGTCCCAGACCGTTTGAAGACTTGTTCAAAGAAAGAGTAACTAAAACTGATTATTTCTCGACTATAAACTCTATACCTATACAATGTTAATCTCACCTAATTGTCTTAAGAAAAGATTGTAAAAAGCTAGATCCCATGCATTTGCCCTACTTGCATAGATATGTAGGGGGGAGGCTATTTTGCTATAATAGTGGCTTAGCATGTACTCTTTGAAGGGATGACAGCTGCATCCCTTTCAGTAATATAGATTTCAGGTTTAATACACACATATGTGGGTGTAACTCTAAATCTTTTCATCTGAGATATAGGATGCCATATTCAAAATCTGATGACAGTATCATAGTAAGGGGAATTCGAACACCTTGTTGCAAAAAACACAAGGGCCTTCTTTAAAGCACAAAAATATTGAATCAACGTACGACAAAGAAATCACAAGTACTATAAAATCTTTTCATCTGAGACATAGGGTACCATATTCAAAACCCGGTGACAGTATAACATAAGTAAGGGTAATTCGAACCCCTTGTTGCAAAGGATACAAGGGTCTTCTTGAAAGCAAAAACAAAAGGAATCATAGGTACCAGCAGACCCTAGATTGATATTTTCTAATTTCAAAAAGTTACAGTGGAGCTCAATAAGAAAATAATGAATAGGACACAGTATCACAGAGACTACATGAACTGGGCAAAAAGGGGGTTTGAACATACCCACTACTTTATGCACAAGTTTTGCCCTCCACCCATCCGAGGTTAGAAAGGTCTACAATCTATTAGCCACATTCTGTCGCTTAGCAGAAGTCAATAAATCTTTAATAACCAAACAATTCTTACATGTAGTTGATTCGATTAAAAGCCCTTCAAAAGCCCTCTGGGAATCTCAATAGCGAAACAATTTTACATATATTTCATTAGATTACACGCTCTCAAGTGCCCAGGCAGTGAATTAACAAAAACCCAACTCACCTGTGATCTTCTCCAAAGCCTTATTTTAAGCTTTGAAGGTTGAAAGAGATGTAAACTGGATGTGGGTTTCCTCTTAAGCTTCATATTTCTGCACTACACGAAGCATCTGCTTCCTCTTCACAAGAAGGTATGTAACAACTACTATTTGGAGTAGCCCTGCAACAGATGCCAACAACAGTCCCATTTTCTTCCCCTTATTGAGACCCTCTTTCCTCACAGTTGGACTAGAGTTTTCTTTGAAAGGTGGTTGAGAATGACGAGATGGTAGAGGAGGAGGCTGCGGAGGAGGCGGCGAGGAGGGTGAGGGTGAGGGCGAGGGTGAGGGCGAGGGTGAGGGCGATACCAGGGGAGTGGGCGATCGTTTTGCACTGATCAGTGAAGACATCCATAAGATGGATATACCCACCAAGAATCCCAGGTGGAGAATACCTCTCGGACTTAACATCAGTGGCCAGAAAGCTCCTCTCAATTAGTTCTTCCGCGACCGAAACTCATCAGATGGTTGATTGCTCTGCTTCCCCACTGTGATAAACTGCAGATATGCTTTTTGTTTTGGTTGGATTCCCAACGAGTATGTATCAGATCAAAATATTCATAATATTATATGAAATATTATTGTCCATGGAAAGCCCGTGACGGGAAGACTCATTCAGATTCGTTGACTCGAATCGGTCGTCGCCCAGTTCCCAAGCAAGAGCCATCTACACAATTTAATTCAAGGCGCCACGTCATACCTACCCCGCCAATAGAATTACCGCAGTCACCTATAGGCCCTCCGTGGTAGAAAAGCTTAGAAAATTTAGTTAGTATTATATTAACACATTTAGTTATTATATCAACACATATACATTGAGCGGGAAGAAAAGTATTTAGGCAGTAAAACTATATTAGCCTCGGTTGTGTGTGATTTTTTCAAGAAAAATAATTATAATTGATTAAAATATATATTAGCCTTTGTGTGTTTTTTTTAAGAAAAATAATTATATTTGATTAAAACATATGTAAAACAGTACAAAATGTGAAGTAGTTCAATATACTTACTAGTTTTTGTGATGCATATATTTATTGAAAAGGGTAGAAAAGTATTTATATAGTTAAAATATATATTGATTATTTAATTTTTTTTAATATATTTATTGAGAGGGAAGAAAAGTATTTATGTAATAATAAAAATATATATTTATTAATTTTTTAACTTAAAGATGATTGTTTTCGGAGTAGTCTAAATATTTTATGTTTTTTATTTTTCATGAGTATATATTTTGGATTTGTTTTGTTTGGACTTAGGTTGAAAATTTTTACAAAATCTTAGAGTCGTTATATTAGTTGTGGAAATTGCATAATCTAAGTATTATAAAGGTATTTGAAGATGTTGAAATTATGAGATCCCAACCAAAAACCACATGAAAGTCCAAAAAGTAGAATAAATAAAATACAGAGACAACCTAAATATTTGAGGATTTGGGCACAACTAGAGCTTTTTTGGGGAATACATTAATTTTTGCTTTGCAAAAAATGAAATTAACTGAGTTTTAATGGCAATTTTGATGATAGAAACTGATTCAAGTGCATCAAAAACCCCTGTTGTACCCAAAATATTCAGAGTTTGAGGGATTTTAAAAATTTATGCCTAATATTTTCAAAATCTTACCAAAAAAATCAAATATTTTCTTTCTAAATCTAGGGATTTTAAAAATTTATGCCTAATTTTTTCAAAATCTTACCAAAAAAATCAAATATTTTCTTTCGAAATCTCTAATTTAACTACGAGATAAAGTACTTCATTGTTTTTGGTTTTTTTTCACTTTTTCATGGAAGTACATGTAATATCTCAACATGTCTAAAGTGCAACTAAAGTTTTAGTTTTTTTTCAATTTAATTTAATTTTTATAGGATTTTTTTTCAAATGTGATTGGTCCCATACCATGAAAATGAAGTTTAAAAAATTGACCAAAAAATGAAAAAAAAATCCCTAATTCATGTATTCATGCATGGAAAAGTGGACACATTTCTTGTTTTTGTTCATTTAGTTCTATTTTTTTTTTATCTTCAAATAGCATTTTCATTTTTTGTGTGTGTGTCATTTCCTTTTCACAATTGGAAATAGGGAGTTTTCATATTTTTCTTTATGTAATAAAAGCCATGTCAATGCATCTTTAAACAATAATTGCTTTGATGCATACATACATCATAAGCATCCAATAAAGTTTTTAGGGTTTTGTCAACTATGAGGTTTCAGCTTCCCTTTGCTCTTAGGCTTATGGCTTAGTGGTCGTCTTGAACTTAGTCAGGGGGGTCTGCTTGAGATTCAAGTTGAGATATGTTTAGCTGGGGAGGGCCATGATTGTGATACTCGTTGGGATATGTGAAAGCATGGGCTGCCCAAGAAACCTGGGAGGGGGAATAAGAAAATGGGTTTTAGGGTTTAAAAAGTTTGTGTAAGTTTATGTTCATAAAGTGGGATGGTGTTGATGGCTCACTAGTTAGGTTCTGGGAACGATGGAATTTTGGTGTGCTTCCTGTGGGGTTTGTGTGGGTCAGCAAACTATTGTATGGGTCTCTGGCTCACTAATAATGTTCCCAGACTAATATGCTCAAGTGCTAGTTGTTGCACAGATTGTTTAGACACAATCATTAGTTGGGAGTTATTTTGTTTTTATCTAGGGTTCGACATATTCTCCTATCTCCCACTATCCTTTGTCGTCTTCGTAAAACCAAGGAGGGCTTCGGGGATGTCGGTGTTGGTGTCGTCAACTCTTTTGTTGAAGAGAGGACTCACAGCACACACGTTGGGTGTGGAACATGGCCTCTCCACGTACTTTATCCATGCAGGGTGGCGTGGATGGTTTGGAACCAGAAATCCTAAACAAAATTGACCAAAATTTACCCATGGAGTCAAATTCATTGATGCAGGTGGGTGTTGAGGGGTTTGCGCCTCCACTCGAGGAGGGTTTTTAAAATTACTCAAATTCAGGAGTTCATGTAGTGACGGGAAAGATGAAATCCAACCCACTTGGGAATTCGTTTAATGACTCATATATGGGACATTCTAGAGCCCATTATAGCAAACCCTTTCTGCGACGAAAAAATGGTCGGTATAGAAATGGATGTTGTGTTACCACCTAAGTTGTACTTAGTTGGTGTTATCAAGTGAGCCTGGTGAACTGGACAAAGATGATTTGTTCGAACTTCATAAGACCTTCAAACTTGCTTCTGGGAAGTGTTTTTTTATCTACCACATGTTTATATCCCCTTGGGGGAGTTGTAATAAAATGTTATAGCATGATAGTGTCTGTAAAAGACTCGATCTCTTGGACTCATTTATCAATCCGATCATCCCAGAGTGTTTTTTTTCCTTAGTTATTATTGGTTGTTGAATAAGTGACTGATAATTTCTGAGTTTTTCACTCAATACCTCCAAAGTTGAGGTGGTCAGCTTGACATTTAGGCCTATTAAGGTTATTAGAGTCAGTGTGTCAATGTATAAACATGCTAGGCATTATAATCGAGTCATATGAACATGTGCTAAGTCCCCCTAGGTTTTTTTTTTTAAGTTTAATTTTTCCACAAAACTTAGGCTATTTTTTAATAGTCTAAATGGAAAAATTGGTCTTGTAATAAAAGTGGGGTTAAAAGTCAATTTCAGTCATGGGGATGCTCATTTTCTAACTCGGAGCACCCGGTAAACCCATAAACCCACTTTTCCTAAGTTTTGAGTGATTTTTCCATCACTAAGGTAGGAAAATCCAAAAAAACAAATATTAATTAATTTAATTAAAAATTAATTAAATAATGGAGCAAATCCAAATTCCTAAATCAGTGGATTTTACTCTGATTTGATTGGAATCAGTCTCATCGGCTTCAGATTAACCGGGAGTTGTCATTCCTTGACTAAAGGCATGGATCAAGGTTGAAGAGGATCTTAACAAGCTCATGTAGTTCTAGGTGTTGCGCCCTCCTTTCTCTCTCCTCCACACGTGTGGATCAATTTGGCAGTTGTTTGATGGGTGATTCAGTTCACTAAGTGAGGTGTCACTCCAATTTGCAGTTCCAGTCCAGTTAGACTTAGTTCATCATTAGATCAGGCTCGGCTTAACTCTCCATCAGCTACAGTCTCTCCTTCAGTCAGGCATGCGCCCCTCTTGGCCAGTCTGGCTATAAATTGAAGCTGCCATTCCCTTCTTGAAGCTAGTTCGAGTTGGAGAGAATAGGCTTGTTATTCTAATACTGTTGTAATCTTTTCATTGTTGGAATAAAGAAGCTTTGGAGGCTAAATGGTGTAATGCTCTCATGTGTGTGGAATAAGCATTGTCTTGCGGCTATTGATGTTGTTGGTTTTTCTCTCAATTTCTGCATCTGAACCTTGTCTGGCTTGAATGATTCAGCTTAATCAATAGGAGTGTAGTTGGGCAAGTAAGATTACTTGTTTTTCTGTATCTTATAGCATATATGTTTGAAGATCTAGCCTATACATGTTTAATCAGTTTATTTGCATGTAATTCTTGTCTGTTTTTCATATATATATCCATATCTCATAAGGTTTTGTGCAGGATTGTCTGTTAGCTTTCAAGTGGCAAGGATTGGACGATCCATGGATCTAGTTTGAATCCACTATACATCCGACATTTTTGTGAAGGTATTGCCCCTATGTATTCCACTAACAAGTTTCCATTGCAGATCTATCCAACAACAGGCCTTTCCCCTTCTCTTCCTCCATTCCATTAAAATCAATCTTCTGGTTACTTGTTCTTCCTCTTATGATCAAATCTACTTCTAAAAATTGATTATACATTGTTAGATCTAGTTCCTAAGAGTCTTGTTTCTTATATATAAAATTTCATAAAGAATATCATATTTTAAAGATAGATCTAGGTGTAGAAATTTCCTTTTTTGCAAGTAGCTAAATCGTAGATCTAAAGCTTGCGCATAAGGTAGTTTCTTTTTTTTGTTCTTTAAAGATTTAAATTCTGCAAGAAAGTGCACATCATATTGGCTGCCCCAAAAGCAAGCCAAGATCCCAAGGAAAGCTTTCTTTCCTTGGTTCCCTTTTGCAAAACTAAATTGTTTCTTTTTTAACAATTTTCACTTAGTCTTTTTTCGGTAATTAGTGTGCTGGCCCAAAGCACTTTTAAAGTGTTTTTGGGCATATTTGATTTTAACAGCTTGCTGGTTTTTAGCAAGTTTAACAAAAAAGAGAAGGAGACTCTGCTTGTTTTTCGACTCTTGGGCGAACCGGAGCTTCCTGGAGGTTTCCCCCATTGCTGTGCTTCCTTATTGGGCTTGTTGTAAGCTTGTTGTAAGCCTTTGGATCCTAGATAACAAGGAACAAAGTGCAAATTAGTTTGCTGATATTGTAACCCTTAATAATAATAATAATAATCACTTCGAGTAGGCTCTTTCGAGCCCACTCCCCATCCCCCCTGGGGGGGATCTGCGTCCGTTTCACTTTTTTGCATTTTTCCTGTTTTTTGCTCTAACTTAGTCTTGTCATGCAGGATTGTATACTTTGATCATATTTTTCATTATTCCATATTTTGAAATCAAAGTAATACTAATACTTACCCCATGAATCCCCGATTAAACCGAAAGGTGAAAGAGGATCGTGGTAGAATTAAATAGAAAACCTGTGGTGTGTGTTTTTGCTTCTATTTTCTTTGTTACTATTCACAAGCAAGCAGTAAAGTTAACCCCTCCTTGATTTCCCGATTGAGGTCCACTTAGACCGAAAGAGATTCCTGGAGGGTCTTTTTTTTAACAAGAACACACTCATAAAATTTACTAAAATTTACAAGACTCTGGTGTGTATGCTCTACACTTGGCTGCGGTCCGTTCGATCAATCAAGCTGCATCAAAAGAAACGCGAGTGACTAGAATAATTAGGATTCACTTTCCCCAATTAACCACCTCAGGCGAAAATCCAACGCCTCGATTAAACCGTAAATGGTAGCAAAATACCCAAAGGAAGTGGGAACTACTGGACAGTGACCTCGAGGCGTTGATCTCTGTTACATCCTAGCAGGTGTATTATGAACACAGTCTTAGAGACTCCATTCATCCCACACATTCCTTGCGGGTAGCCGTAGTTGTTGTTACTTTTGGACATACTCCAAGTACCCCCTAGGTATATCAGGAGTTCCCCTGCCTAATTTAATTCACTCATCTTTTCACATTAATTTAAAACGTACCAAGATACAATTGCACAACATTCACTCCAGCACTTGCAAGCACTCTTAATTATTTCTGACTCCATTTTAAGGAACTGGTCAACTGTTTATTTCTTTCAATCTATATGTGATTGGGTGCCATTTCATGCTTATTTGTGATTGTCTCATCATGTTATCTATTGTTTACAATTGTTAAATCAAAACTCCTAAAAAAATTATTCATTTAATACCATCATTGTCTAAGTAACCAGCCTTAGTAACTTGTAGGGTCTACCCCCCTTGGCTTCGTTAGGAGTTTGCCTAAACGTAGGAGTCAAGAACAAGATGACAACCTTGACTCGAGACTTTCCCCCAAGGACACACTGAGTGGCTTGAATATTTATGCCACGTTCCCCCCCCAGGTGTGTGAAAGGAGGCAACAAGCTGCGCTCTGATGAAGATAAAATGACCTTGGGTCGTGGTGTGGGTATGGAGGAGATGGTGGGCATGACTCTAAAGGGACTGGTGGGTAAGTTTATCTACAAAGCTATGAGGTGCAATGAGATCGAGTTGTGGGCGGCGAGTGTCTGGGCCCTACCTTGGGTTATACTCCTACTATTTTTGTGCTTCAGAAAGGATGGTTTGGCTTTTTATTCAGAACAGAGGACCATACTTCTTTTGTGCTTAACTCTACATGGATGCGAGGCTAGGGGAGCCTCATGCTTCACCGTTGGCATTATTGCTTTGACTCGGCTACGGAGCGGTTAAGATTTAGACATATATGGGTTATGTTGTTTGACTTACCTCTCTGTTTATGGAATCGTGAGGCCTTTACGGCGATTGGGAACTATCTTGGCCATTTTATTCACCTGGAGGAAGGGTTGTTGCATGGGGTTGATAGAAGGGTTGGCAAGATTCTGGTGGAAATCGATATGAATATGGGTTTCTAGGAGAAGGTGGTCATCGAATGGCGGGAATGCTCATTCTCTCAATTACTGGATTATTGGGGCGTCTTGTTCCGATGTTCCAGATGTCATGAGGTTGGCCATATTTGGAAAGAATGTAGTTATTCTGCCTCGAACTCTAATTTAGAAACATTTGAGGCTGAAACATGGTATTCAGAGGACTCAGGAGAAGATATCCCAGCCTATATGGATTCTCTAAATTCACACTCTTCATCAGGCTCGACTCTACTAGCGAATCGGCCATACTTGAGTAAGTTACACTCCTTGAATCCATCTTTTGTCTCTACATTAAACACAAATGAATGTGAATATGTTCAATCATTGGAGAAAAAAGGAGATGTAGTGGGTGAAAATGTGTTGGTTGGTGATACCTTCTTCTATCGAGGGGTGATAGACCCATTGCAGCCTTTTAGTGGAGTCAAAGAGGCCTACATCCCCTCAGAAAATAACCTTGACCTATCAACTAAGTCTAGGGAAGATGGAGTCCGCCTGGACCTAAATTCGTCCTGCGGGAGGGTTACTGGTTTTCATTTTGGCTTGTCATCAAATGGTGCTATGTCTGGGGTTGGCATTTCGGAGACCTCGGTTGGGATAAGCATTATAAAATAAGAGGAACCCTCCCCTTCTCCATCAACTTCTCTCTCGAGGCTATCGGAGGCTGCCGATAATTTGGTTTCTGATAGGGGCCTGTTAAAAACCACGTCGTTGACCATTTTCATGGGGCCTAGCAAAAAGGGTCTCCCGATTCTAGTTTCGGAGGTGCTTGAGGAGGACTTTCCTTTCTTGAAATGCCTGGAGGACATTCCAAACCCATTTTCTGCTAGGGGGGGCTTTAAGGGGGGGTTAAACTTGAATTTTCACCCATTAAAACGCACAGCGTGAGGAAAGTCAAGAAGGGGCCATATTTAGAAGGGGGGGTAAAAGATCCCATTACAACATCATCAAACTCAATTGTTAAACTCGGGGCACTTAGAGGCATAAAAGGCCTTTCCAGGGTTCGAAAATGAAAATTACATCCATCAACATTAGAGGGGTGAGGGGCCTCCAGAAGCATCTTGCTCTCTAGAGAAACATTGAAAGGGATCAACCGGATGTTTTATTTTTACAAAAAAAAATGGTATCGACTCTTATAGCATGCTCATTTTTTCATAAAATAAAGCCTGATTGGGAGGTGGCATCGGTGGATGCTTTGGGCCTCTCAGGAGGTCTTTTGTGTTAGATTTTTAACATTAAGCTAGCATTATATTAGGACCTTTAACTGAGAGAATAGCAAGCATAGCAATTAAACACAAGAGACAATGAACACAATGTTTTTCTTCGGGGAAACCATAAATGGAGAAAACCCCTCAACTTCCTCAGAGATAGAATCAGCACCAAAAGTAAAACCCCAAAACAGTAAGATGATCTCTCGACAGCAGTAACCTCTTTCTTCCTAGCCCAGTGTCTTCTTCTTCCTCAGCCATGTGCTACAATTGAGTGTGAGTGAGTGTGTGATAAATAGAGAAGCTAGCTCTCTATTTATACTAATTCTTGACTTGACAAAACCCTACTAGGGCCGACTTCACTAGGTGATTCTAACAACCCTAGTGCCCTGGAACTATGGGGACTTTAACCCTTGACCAATAGGAGGGTTACCCACAATGACTTGACATGACTTGTTTACATTATAGAAACTCTCGATCGGAACATCGGGGCATGACATGACTCAATTACATTACAGACACATCCTGGAATAAACATCGGGGTACAATACATAAGATACATAAGTGAATACATTCCGAAGTTACAATTACATCAACACTCCCTCTTAACTAGGAAGGTATTCTCTCGACACAATTTATCAGCACAAGTCTTCTTCTCTGTATCATTTGGATCATCCTTGAGTTCTCGTCATCTTCAAGTCATCTTCATCTAGATCTGGATCATCACTGGAACATCATCACTGGATCTGGATCATCACTGGAGCATCATCACTGGATCTGGATCATCACTATTGGATCATCATCACTAGATCATCACGGGTGCTATCTCATGATTCTTCTCATCTCGAGAAGTTCTACAGAGCCAGCCCTTTTTCATGCTGGATGTAGGCCTAGCCTCTATGTAGGTCTTCTTCAGCGCTTATATCTAACCCTAAGTCAGAATGGACCGTCTAGCACTTACATCTAACCTTGACTCATCAGAAAGGCACGCCTAGCACTCACATCTGGCCATGAGAGGAACTTAATCCCCTCACCATGTCAGAATGGCCCATCCCTTATATTTCACCATGGAAGGAACCTCATCCTCTCACCATGTCAGAATGGACCAGCCCTTTCATCTGACCTTGACTCGTCAGAATGGCCCAGCCCTTACATCTGAACTTGATTCATTAGGATGGCCCTGCACTCACATCTGATCATGTGAGAATACATCCCACAGTCATATCAGAATGGCCCCCAGTCCCAGACTGAGCTTTCCTGGTAACTGACCAGGTGCCTCCATTCTCCCAGAGAATGGCATCAACCCGTATATCTGATAACGTGGGAACCAATCCCTCAATCACATCAAAATGGCCATGCACTCACATCTGATCATGTAAGACTACATCTTACAATCATATTAGAAAGGCCCCCAGTCCCAGACCGAGTATTCCTGGTAACTGACCAAGCACCTCCATTCCAAGAATGGCAACATCCCTTATATCTGATCATGTAGGAACCAATCCTACAGTCATATCAGAATGGCTCAACACTCATATCTGACATGGAAGGAACCAATCCTCTCACAATGACAGAATGGCTCAGCCCTTACATCTAACCTTGGAAGGAACCAATCCTCTCACCATGTTAGAATGGCTCACGGACTCATCACTTCCCCTTGGAAGGAACCTCGATCTGGAGAACACCAAGCTTCTCCCTGAAGTACTCAAACTTCACTCCAGCCAATGGCTTCGTCAACACATCAGCTATCTATTCATCCGTCACAACATACTGGAGCTTCACTGCTCCCCTCTGCACCATATCCCTGATATAGTGATACTTGATCTCGATATGCTTCGACTTGTCATGGAACACAAGGCTCTCCAACAACTTCACACAACTTTGGTTGTCACAATATATACAAGTAGCATCCAACTAGAGATCAAATAAATCAGACAGTAGCTTCCTCATCCATACTGCCTCACAACTAGCTGAACAAGATGCGACATACTCTACTTCAGCTGTACTAAGTGCCACACAAGATTGCTTCCTGCTAAACCAAGAGATCACACCTGATCCCATACTGAAGCAACACACTGAATTACTCTTCCTATCGATGGCACTGCTTGCCCAATATGAATCAACATAACCCTCCAGGTTAATCTTTTGACTCGCCTCGTACTTGAGCCCATAATCAATTGTACCTTTCAGGTACCTCAAAATATGCTTTACAGTAATCAAGTGAACATGTCTCAGATCTGTCAGGAACTGGCTCAAGGTGTTCATAGCAAAGCAAATATCTGGTCTCGTATTCATCAGGTACATCAAGGACCCAATCATCTGACGATACATCATAGAATCAACTGCTTCTGATGAAGCATCACTCAATAGCTTCAGGTTCGATGCCATAGGTGTGGTCATGGCCTTGCAGTCGATCATCCCAAACCTCTTCAGGATCTCTACTGAATACTTCCCTTGTCTGAGGGAGATTCCATCCGCATTCTACCACACCTCCATGCCTAGAAAATAATGCATCATACCCAAGTCCTTCATTTCAAACTCGGAAGCAAGCTTTCTCTCCATATCAGCAATCAGCCCATCCATACCTGTTACAAATAGATAATCTACATACATTAGGAGCATCACTGGGTTGCCACCTTCAACCTTGTAGTAAAGGTTGGAATCTGCTTTACTCTTGGTAAAGCCCAAACTGGATAGAAAGATGTCAATTACGTTGCACCATGTCCTGGGTGTCTGTTTCAAACCGTACAGGGATTTCTTCAATCTACATACATGAGACTCCCTATCATGTGTCTCAAAATCGAGTGGCTGCTCCACATACACTTCCTCTTCTACTACACCATTCAAGAAAGTAGTCTTGACATCCATCTGGTGTATCTTCCATTTCATCACTGCAGCCAAAGCAAGTACTAATCTGATGGAAGTGTATTTGGGTACAGGTGCAAAAGTTTCTTCATAATCTATTCCTTCTTTCTGGGAGAAACCACGAGCAACAAATCTTGCTTTATATTTTTCTATGCTACCGTCTACAACATGCTTGATCTTGTAGATCCATTTGGAAGTTACAACAGACTTCCTTTCTGGTCTTGGGACAACATCCCAAACATCATTCTTCATGATCGATTGATACTCTTCGATCATAGCATCCTTCCATTCTTTTAGTTCTGCCGCTTCTTCATAATTGGAAGGTTCTTTATCGATAAAATCACATAATAATGCTACATACCCGGAGCAAGATCTGATCCTCTTTCTTTCTCTGTGATTCTCTTCTAGAGCCCCATATCTTTCTGCACCTTGAATAGATTCTCATACCCAAGCAGGTTTCCTCTTATGAGGATTCTTCTCTTGAGGTGGATCTATAGGTTCTTGAGGTTCTTCAAATTCTCGATCTTCTTCTTGAGTTTCTTCATGCATGGTTGTATCATGAATTCTGGGTGCTTCTGCTTCTTTAGGTTCTTCAACAGGTCTCTTTCTGGATTTGTTGTAGGCTGAGTCTTTGCATAACTCTTTGAATTCATTTGACGTGAATTTTCCGCCATTATCTGATTGAAAGGTCTTGATCTTGTTTTCAATGTGGTTCTTGATCAAGGCTTTGAATTCCTTGAACTTGCTGAAAACTTCATCTTTGTTTTTCATGAAGTAAATCCATGTCTTCCTAGAAAAATCATCAATGAAAGAAACATAGTATACATACCCGCTTAGTGAGTTTGATGACATTGGTCCGCATACATTAGAGTGGATGATTTCCAAGATTCCTTTTTCTTTTCTCTCGCTACTTGGAAATGTCTTCTTTGTATTCTTTCCTTTCGCACATCCTTTGCAGACTCCATCATGTTTTGCTTGAATTTCTGGAAGACCTTCAACAGCTTTTCTTGCAAGTGGTAGTGCTCTGTAATGCACATGTGCAAGCCTTCTATGCCGAAGTTCATTTGGCTCTACTATGTCATGGATCAAGGCTTGTTCTGGATGGCCCTTCAATTTGTATAGACCTCCCTCTTGTTCCCCAATCACTACTGCATCATCGAAGGTATTTCCTTTTGGCCACATGAGAACTTGGCCATCTACAAATGCAACCCTCATTCCTTTTGCATCTAATGTAGATATGGAGAGGAGGTTCTTCGTGATTCTTGGTACAAACAATACATCCTTCATCTTCATGGACTTTCCAGAGTCTAGCTTATAGGAGGATTCCCCACTACCTTTTATTGGATACTGGTAGTCATCTCCGAGCTTCACCTTGTGAGGTGATTCATGTTCTGATAGTCTCACAAAAGACTCTTTGAATCCCGTCATATGTTTGGAAGCCCCACTATCTATAAGCCAATCATTGCTTCCATGTGTGATGTTTCCTGTGAGAGCTGAAATCAAAACATATTCTTCATCACTTGAAGAATCATCACTTTCTTGCTTGTTTCTCTTTGAGGAAGGTTCATCATCTTCTGCAGCATGAGCATGATGTCTTCTCTTGTTGTTTTTCTTCTTGTGAGGGTTTCTTTTGTTTCTAGGACAATCTCTGGCAAAGTGTCCTATTTCATCACAAGTATAACATCTGAGTTGAGATTTCTTGTAGGAAGAGTGCTTACCTTTAGAATGATGATGATGATGGCCCCTTCTAGGTTTCTTGGATTGAACTGTGGGAGCTTGATCTTCACTTCCCATCTTTTCTTCTCGAGCTGCTATCCGAGCTTCTTCTTGTGAGCATTCTTTCCAAAGTCTGTTGAAATTGAATAACTTCTTTCTGGCACAGATCCCTTGAATGAAAGAGTCCCATGTCCTAGGGAGACCATTCAAGGTGGTCATTACAATCTCTGCATTTTCCACTTCTTCATCTACTGCTTCTAGCTGTTCCTTGATATGAGAGACTCTTGTGAAGTAAGACTAGATGGTCTCTGCATTCTGAATCTTCACATTCTTCAATTGGTTCCTCAAAGTCATTTTCCTGTTTATGTTCTTTCCTTCAAACAATTTGGTTAGGGCATCAAACATAGCTTTAGGTGTCTTTAGGGAGGACACCTGTGGTATGAGGTGATCCTTGATTGAATCAGCAATAATCCTCTTTTCCATAACCAACTTCTTCTTGTGTAAGGCCTTAGCCTCATCTCCCTCTGGAACTGGAACCTCCTCATTGATGTAGGAGTCCAACTCATTTTCTTCCAGGACCAAGGAGATCCTATACTTCTAGGCTCGGAAGTTATCAGCTCCCTCAAGCTTTTCATCAAGCTTGGTATGATGAGACATCTTAACTGAGAACAGGGATAGTTTTAGGGGCGAATTTTAGCCCAGTGGGCTATTTTTCCATGTTTTTATCCCAAAAACGATTCGCCATTTTGCATTTTTTGAAGCCCTATTTCGCCCAATTTTGATGGGGTAAAATTTTTTCACCCTAAAAATCGCCAAATTATTATATAAACAATATAAAATCCTTGGAAATTAAAATATATTTTGAAAAATATCGCCAATCATTTTATAGTTGGCGTTTTAAGAATTGGTAATATTCGCCAACATTTATACACTTTTAAATAAGTATGGTTCCTTAAAATCATCCCTGACTGAGAACCTCAAATGGAAAGACAAAATATTTAGATCTTACCAAGTCAAGATGTCGAATATGGATTTGGAGCTGAAATTCTGCAGCGCTGGTTCAGGAGCAGAATAGGGTTTGCCTTTTTCGAAGTTCCGTCCAACCAAATGCTTTGATCTTGATCTCTAAACTTCTATTTTGAGGAGGAGATCAATCTAGGCCTGGGCTTACTGAAAATTCCACTTCTGTGGAAAGCCCTAATTTCCAGTAGCAGTGTTGGGTCCAAAACTGAAAAAGCTCAGAATTGGATTCTGCTATTACAGAAAGATGCACCATAGGGAGGAGAGTTAATACAACCTTCTTTTGCTGAAAATATGTGGAGAGAGATCCACAAAGTAGGAATCCCTAGTTCCCACAGCTGCACAGTGTCTTATTCTCAGGTTAGCTTTGATACCATGTTAGATTTTTAACATTAAGCTAGCATTATATTAGCATCTTTAACTGAGAGAATAACAAGCATAGCAATCAAACACAAGAGACAATGAACACAATGTTTTTCCTCAGGGAAACCATAAATGGAGAAAACCGCACAACTTCCTCAGAGATAGAATCAACACCAAAATTAAAACCCCAAAACAGTAAGATGATCTCCCGACAGCAGTAACCTCTTTCTTCCTAGCCCCAATGTCTTCTTCTTCCTCAGTTATGCGCTACAACTGAGTGTGAGTGAGTGTGTGATAAATAGAGAGGCTAGCTCTCTATTTATACTAATTATTGACTTGACAAAACCCTACTAGGGATGACTTCACTAGGTGAGTCTAACAACCCTAGTGCCCTGGAACTATGGGGACTTTAACCCTTGACCAATAGGAGGGTTACCCATAATGACTTAACATGACTTGTTTACATTATAGAAACTCCCGATCGGAACATCGGGGCATGACATGACTCAATTACATTACAGACACATCCCAGAATAAACATCGGGGTACAATACATAAGATACATAAGTGAATACATTCCAAAGTTACAATTACATCAACATTTTGGTGGCCTGGGATCCAAGAAAAGCTAAGCTAAAATCTTTCGTCGTGTCTGCAGGGATTTTGTTGACATGTTTCTTCAAGGATTTTCCAGAAGAACTAAATGTATATGGACCGTACAATTTCAAAGAGTTGTTATGGGATCGGATTTCAGCTGACGGAACCTTTGAAATCCAAAACTTAGTGATCGCTGGTGATTTAAACTTCATCTGGTCACCATGCGAGTTATGGGGTTCAAAAGCTAAGATGGATTCATCAGCTGACTATTTTGTAGATCTATTTGGGGGTGCAAATCTAGTGGATGTGGAATCGGTCCCGTTGACTCCTACCTGGAGTAATGGCTGGGCTAGTTTGGAGCGGGGATCTAAACAACTTGATAGATTCCTGATGTCTATGTCTCTTCCGAAAAAAATTGTGAAATACAGGTCATGGGTTGACCTTTCCAGAATTTCGGACCATCATGCNTATCTAAACAACTTGATAGATTCCTGATGTCTATGTCTCTTCCGAAAAAAATTGTGAAATACAGGTCATGGGTTGACCTTTCCAGAATTTCGGACCATCATGCTATCTCTCTTGAATTGGAAATGGGCGATTCGGGCCCTCCTAGACCCTTCAAGTTCAATCATGAATGGATGAAAATGGATGGTTTCAAGGATTTGATTGCTAAGATATGGTCAGCTGAAGATTATTTGCATGTTTTATCTCCTCTGGATTTACTATATGACAAGCTTTGCAGGTTAAAGGTTGGGTAAAAGCTTGAACTGCCATGAACAAAAAGTCGTTGAAGCAAATAGATTTTAAAATTGGGTGTTTAATGGCCAAGTCCACCTTACTGGCATGGAAACGTCAAGAGAAAGCCCTATTGATGGTCCTTGAAAAGAAGAAAGCATCCATTCTACAGATAGAGTATGAAAAGGATAGGCTTGCAAGTCGTATGGTTTGGTTGGAAGCTGGTGACTCAAATTGCAAAATTTTCCATAATTTTGCAAAGCATAGGAGGAATGTTAATTTTATTTTGGCGGTGAAATCAGAGGAGGATTTGACGATTAAATACCAAGAAGGCATATCAATGGTGGCCCACGCATATTTTAAGTCCTATTTCAGTGGTGAAGGGAACATTCCGGTTATTGAACAACTGGAAGTTGTCAAAGAGTACCGTAGAATTTTTTACGAGAAGGATGGTGATGAGATGTTTTTGCCTGTTAAGAGGCGAAATTGAAGACAGTTATTTGGTCTTCTACCAGATCAAAAAGCTGGGGTTTAGACAGGTGGACCATGGAACTTTTTAAGGACTGTTTCGACCTCATGGGGCCGAATCTCTTATGGGATGTGGAAGACTCTAGGATCAGGGGTGTGATTCCATGGGATATGAATTCAAATTTTGCGGCCTTAATCCCAAAGAAGTCACTAACAGAGGACTTGGGGGATTTTTGCCTGATTTCTTTATGCAACTATGTTTACAAATTAATAGCAAAGATAGTAGCAACCAGGTTGAAACCTATTCTCTCGAGGGGCCTTTCACTAGAGCAATTTGGTTTCCTTCAGAACCGTCAAATCCTGGAAGTGGTGGGGGTGGCACAGGAAGTTTTCCATAGTGTAAAACTCAAAGCTATGGAGGCAGGCGCTTTGCAGCTTGATATGAATAGAGCTTATGACTAGGTGTCTTGGGTTTTTCTTTGGTTGATTTTGATCGAAATTGGCCTTCCAACGTAATGATGAAATGGATAATGGGTTGTGTAACTTCAGTGTCATATGTTGTTTTAGTCAATGGTTGTCCAACGAAGTTTTTTCAAGTTGAATGAGGGCTATGACAGGGGTGCCCTCTGTCTCCATTTCTATTCTTGCTGGTAATCGAAGGTCTGAGTAGATTACTCCTAAAGGCTAAGACGTCGGGCTCGATAAAAGGTATAAATATCAGCAAAAAAACTCCTTGTCACTCATCTCATGTTCGTCGATGATATAATGATCCTGGGATTTGGATCTATTTCGGAATGGGATGAAATGCATGCTATTGTTCAAAACTTTTGTGTTGTGTCAGGATTAAGTATCAATAAGAGCAAATCGAGGCTAATGTTGAATGAAGCCTCTGAGATGCATAGGGCCGATATGGAGAGTTTATTGCAGATGCGCCCCTACCCTTTAGTGGATGGCACAAAATATATGGGTTTCTTTTTAAATCCTAATGCCTACAATTTCAGGGACTGGAGGTAGTTACTTCAGAGGTGTGATCGTAGGATACAAATCTAGGGTTGGCGATGGTTATCCATTGGTGGTCGCTTAACGCTTTCCCACGCAGTCCTCTTGAATATGGTGGTGTACTGGTTCTCATTATGTAAAGTTCCTAAAACCAACATCAACAAGATCAGAATGATGATCATGGCCTTCCTCTGGTCAGGTGAGGTGAAGCATTCTAAATATCATTTGTTTCGTTGGGAGGTTATTGCTTGCCCTGTGGAGAAATGGGGGTGGGGTTTGGAGAACATGCGCTTATTTTCATTGGCTCTTAGGGAAAAAATCCTTTGGATGGTTATCACCGAGGACATTTTGTAGTTGCAGGTAATAAAAGAAAAATATATTCATAGAACTACTATTGTTCAATGGGTGAGGTGTTTCAATAAACCTGGCAGAAACATTTCCAACATTTGGGCTGGCCTGCTTGGGGACTTCAAGCTTTTCTTTTCATGGTTGAATTGGTCTTCGAGTGACGAGAGGGATGTTCATGTGGGTGAAGATCCAATTGTGGGAGGACCATGTAACCATGTCCTATCTCAGGACCTGATTTTCCTCCTCCATTGCAAGGGGATTTTTACCCTCTACCACATTGCCTCTTCTCCAACACAGGGGTCCACTCTCTAGGGTTGGTTATTGGCTGCCCAATTGGGTCTTTATGGATCTCAAGGTGAATAATGGACTGCATATGTTCGTGGTTTAAAGTTGGGTGCGATAACATTAGATGCATCTCGTGATGTGATCAGATGGCTTTTCGATTCGGTCAAGGGAAATATTTCAGCAAAGTTGGCTTAGTTGTTCCTAATGCATGATGTTCATGGAAAGAGAGAGTGGTGGTTTCATATTTGGAAATGGAAATTACCCCTGCGGATAGCTATTTGTTGCTGGTTGGCTTTAGAAAATCGTCTTCTCTCATGGGACAATCTTATTCATAGGGGTCTGATCGGTCCTAGTATTTGCTTATTATGCAGGCAAAATGAGGAAATTATTCTCCATTTATTCATCTCATGCTATTTCTATAAGTCTGTTTGGAAGCTAGTCGGCTCTGTCATAAATGATAAATCTCCTTGGAGCGGGGAAACTCTTTCCTCATGTTTCTGCTTGTGGCGTAAAAAATATCCAGTCTGGCAAACTCTTCCATACTTCATCTTGTGGGAGTTGTGGAGGTGCAAGAACCTTATCATTTTTGAAGGTTGGAGGGTGGGTTTCTCTGTTATTGCTGATAGAAGTCTGAAGGCTTTCATAGAATATGGGGGGGATCTCTTGAGATGGATCTGGTCCCATCAGCATATAAAGAAGCCAAAGGATTTGTCTCAAGTTCATAGCTTGTTTGGATTCTTCGACGATGCATCACAGGATGATTCTAGTCAATGTGGTGTTGGGGCCATCCTAAAGATGGAGGATCTTAGTTACTATCATCTTTGGCTAGAATGTAGCCTCGGATCCAATACCAAAGGTGAACTGCTAGTGTTGTGGATACTTCTTCATTTTTCTGAGTCTTTGGGTATGGATGGGATACATATCTTCAGGGACTCGAAGGTAATTATTGACTGGGAAATGGGTCTCCACCTCATTCACTGTGCCTATCTGGAGCCGTGGCTTCATCGAGTTCATATTTTAATCGAATCATTCCATGAGTCATCCTTTTCTCATATCCTCCGTGATCAGAACTCTCATGCGGGTTGTCTTTCCAAGCTGGCTCTCTAGGTGGTTGGCGATTTCATCCATTTTGAAAAATGATCAGTAGGTGGCTCGTTGTTGGATCGTGTCTGTATGGTCGCTTTTGATTGATAGATCGAAGTCTTTCTCTGTTAGTTGTTATGTTTCGGGGTGGTCTCGGCCTCTTCCATGTCGTCTTTCCTATCTTTTTTGCGGGACTATTGTGATGTCGGTCTTTTTGTTTGAACTATTGTCCTCGGCTAATTATAGGTCTATCATTTGTCTGTCTGTGGTCCATTTGTGAACTATTTTGGATATCTATGTCGAAGGATTTGTACATCTTTACCAATATTTTATAATGAATATTACCTTTTTTTGAAGAAAAAAAGCATCCAATAAAGTTTAGCAATTTTATAATACAATATTGGTTTTATTATTTTATTTTATTTTATTAATCCCCAATTATTTATTGATGTGATGTGTATCTGATTTTTAGTATTAATCCATAACTATGTGATATGTAAAGTTTGAATGTATTTGTTTTTTAATTTAAATAGGGATTTTTCTGGTATGCCATTGTTGCTATATTGGAAAAAATACCTATTTTAAATCTCAAAAAATACAAATGGTCATGTCAACGTGGAAAGGAGAAGAAATGTATTTATGTAATAAAACATATATTTATCCTTCCTACAGTAGGAAGTGAATTGTTTTCTGTTTTTTTTTCATTATTTTAAATTAAGTACATTTAATATCTCAGTATGTCTAAAGTGGAACTAAAGTTTTGGTTTCTTTCTTTTTTTTTCCAATATTTTTCAAACATACCATGCAAATGAAGATTAAAAAAAATGACCAAAAAATATTAGTTCAGTTTTTCATTAATTTCCTTTAGTTTTATTTTTTCTTATTCTCTTCGTGTGAATGCATCTTTAAGCAGTAATTGCATTGGTGCATACACACATCATAAACAACAAATAGGTTAAGCAATTTAATAATATAATATTGGTTTTATTCTTTTATTTTATTAGTCTCCAACTTTTGTGTCTAATTTTTAGTATTAATCCATACTATACTTAATTATGATTTTTTTTTTCCTCAGAAAAAATTCATAATTTTATTTCAAAATTTGAACAAAATTACATCTGTACATGTAGCAAGATCACTAATGATCCCTACATTGTCTTTAAGATCTGCCACCATATCACACAAAAATCACATAAAAATAACCAGCCTGTAAACAAACTCTAGATGTAACACAGCAACAAGAATTGCTGATAATCCTGTCACATATAGTCATGTCACAAAATCTGATCCTGAACCAGTTCATTTGCTCATAACAGCAAAATCATAAACAAAAACCCATCCTATAGTATCTCACATACTATCCCTGTCAATGAAATCCACATATCAACGCATTGATATCCTATCCATCCGCCTGAATTAACAATATATCCCTGAAGCAGCACGATACCACATCAAAGACACAGCACATATATTGCTGTCAGCAAAATTTCAAATAAAAGCAATATAGAGATGTTTATCAAAACACAAGGAAAAGCCCCAGCTGTAACTACACTCGTTCCTGAGAAACATCAATAAGCTGAAAGCCTATCCCATCCTGTATACAAAACAGTGTCCTCAAACCCTGTAGCAGCCAGATAACCACAGCAGAACATCACGATACCACATCTAAATTTGCCCCAGACACTGCTCTGTCAGCAAATTTTCAAATAAAATATAAGCATTATAGCTAAGTTTATCAAAACACAAGGAAAGTCCCAAAGGTGCAACATTCACTCGATCCTGATCTGTCATATACTCTGTCCAGTCACAAAAAAGAAACCCGATCATTTGATTTCACAAAGCAAAAAGACTGTCAATAGATAAGCATCAATAAAGCCTATCCCATCCTGTATTCCAAATTTAAAACAGTGTCCACAAAACCTGTAGCAGCCCAATATCCACAGTATCCTATTTAGAGAAAAAACAGTCAATGCTGAGCCAAAATTAAATCATTAAAAGGCCGATGATAATAGCTGAAAGAACCCTCGCCAAAGTGTACAGTTATCCTCCATCTACCAAAGTCTAACTGCGTCGCTTCCTTGGACAAACGATCAGCCACCCCATTTCGTTCCCTATAGACATGAGTAAAGGAAATACAATTAAAATGTTGTTTGATGCGAAAAATCTCCTCCAGAATAGGTAAAAGTATCATCACATGGCATTGAACAGTCTCTTTTGCCCATTCAATAACTAACATAGAGTCACCATAAACCTGTAATGACAAACACCCTTGCTCCAGAGCAAATAAAAGCAAAAGTCTAACGGACATTAATTCAACATAATTGTTTGTGCCTTTTCCTAATCCAGCTGAAAAATGAAAAAAATGAGACTTTGTTTTGTAAAGAACTCCACCCCCACCACAACTCAATTTCCGATCTTGTGAAGCTCCATCAAAGTAGCCCCATGGGAGAGTATTGTCTATCAATTCCTCTCGCACAAGCCTATGCTTATGAATTTTCTCAGGTTCCCTGAAATGTTGTATTATGACAACAATTTGAGCCACAACAGACTCCATTGGAGTTCGACAATCCTGAAAAATTATCTTGTTTCGGGTAATCCATATCCCCCAAGCAAATATACATGGAACAACTCTGAGATATTTTTTCCCAGCCCACCAGTTTTGAAATGCAAGGAGAGCAGAATCCCCCTGCCAGCGCCCGATGTAACCCAACTGTTTGCCCACTTCATTCCATATAGTCTGAGAATAACTACATTGAACAAAAAGATGATGTATAGTTTCCTCATCCTTCCTACACAGCACACAAAAACCAGGACCTTCAAGAAATCTTTTTTGCAGGATGTCCCATGTTGGAGCTTTATTTTCCAATATAGCCCAGAATAGTAACTTTGCCTTACCCAGACATTTTATCTTCCACAACTGTTTCCACCACCAAACCATTTCACAATTATGATCCAAAACAGTAAGCTGAATATATCCATGTTTAGGAGTATAACATCTTGAAGGATGAAAGTCCCAAATCAATTTATCCTCTCGGTTAGTCATTCTGACATTTGAAGCCCTTAACTGCCTAATATATCCTTCCCATTCCACCAGCATATCATTTTGAATGTCAAGTCCCTGAGCACTAATCCAGCCTTGATGCCATAATGAAGAAAATTCCTTATCCTCAATATTAGCAATAAAATGAAACCCTCTATTTGCCAAGTATAATCTCAACGCCTCAGGAAGTACCCATGCCCTCCCACAGCCAACCCAGGGATCAATCCCGATTCGAACCATTCTCCCATTACCAATTCTCCACACCAAACCAGAACCCACCAGATCAAAATATTTTATCACTGCACGCCAGACCACTGAACAATTTGTCCAAGATTTGTCCACCAACCTAATCCATTCAATGAGAGTCAAAGGAGCAATGTATTTATGATACACCACACTAGTCCACAGACTCTGTGTATGTATAAGTCTCCATGAAACTTTTGCTCCTAAAGCCATTGCAAAAAGGAAAATATTTTTTAACCCCCACCCTCCCAAAGCTTTTGGAATAGCAATTTTCTCCCACCTCACCCACACCAAAGCCCGATGTTCATTTTTACCTCTCCATAGAAAAGAAAAACATAATCTACGAATCTGTTCAAGAATCCCCCGTGGCATCCAATCAAGAGACATCCAGTAGACAGGTATCGCTTCTAACACAGATTTTATCAGAACTAGCCTCCCAGCCCGAGAGAGCCATTTATGACTCCAACATTGAAGTCTTTTTTCCAGTTTTGTCAATAACCAGCACCAATCTGCCTTTAGGTACGAGTTAGGTTTTAGAACAAACCCCAGATACTTTAACCCATCATCCAAATCCAAAATTCTAAAAGACAAACGATGAGCAATTCTATTTGTCTCCTGCTCAGACAAATTCGAGCATGTAATAGTGGATTTTTCAAAGTTTACCACCATGCCCGCAGCAGCTTGAACTAGGGCTAATCCTTCAGATACCTTATCAATATCCTGACTTGAACCATTAGTGAATATCAAAATATCGTCAACAAAAAGTAGATGTGTAATATACAAAACCTGGGAAATGGCCGTACCACGAAAAATCCCTTCAGCTTTAGATGCCAATATAAAGCGGCTAAGTCCTTCAACAACAAGTAAAAACAAGAGGGGAGAAAGAGGACAACCTTGTCTAAGACCCCTTCCCGCATGGAAGAAAGGGCTAGCAGCACCATTTATGAGGACTGCAAAACTCACCGTACTAATACAATCCATAATCCATCTCACAAATTCATAATAGAAGCCCAAATGAGTAAGCAACATCCTAAGATAAAGCCAACTAACCCGATCATAAGCCTTGGAGAGGTCAATCTTGATCACTGCTCCTTTCTGTTTCTTAATTTTCAAAGTATGTAGGCCTTCTTGAGCTACTCCAATAGCCTCATGAATTTGACGACCCTCCAGAAACCCAAATTGCTCACTAGAAATATGTTGAGACAAAACAGATTTGAATCTCTTTGCAATAACCTTAGAGATGATCTTATATAAACAATTGCATAAGAAGATAGGTCTGTAATCCTCAAAATTTGCAGGTTTATCAACTTTTTGGATAAGAGCAATAAAAGTTGTATTGAGCGGGCCATGTATAAACCCAGCCTTTCTAGATTCCTCAACGACCGACAAGAGCTCCTCACCAAAGAAATCAAAGAAACCCAAGAAGAATTCAAGAGTCCAACCATTTGGCCCCGGACTTTTATCTTTTTGAAAAGAGTGAAGTACCCGAGACATCTCCTCCATCGAAACTTCCCCCATCAAGCTCCTGTTTTCCTCCTCATCCACAAATCGGGGGAAGAGTTGTGCCACCCGAATGACCTCAGCAATATTATCTCCAGGTTGTGCAGAGAACAGATCCCCAAAATACCGAACACCCAAATCAGCCAGCCCCTCAAAACTGGACACCTATGTACTATATACTATAAAAATAACATATTTAAAATATCTCAAAAAATACAAATGATAATATCAATGTGGACATAGTTGGATCCTTTTGAAGCTTCAAGATGTATTCATATGTATGTAAAAAAAAATCTACTTCTGAAATTTTGTTTGCATTGCCATATATTAGCCTGTTTTTTCTGCATCATGAAGGAGCATAATCATGTCAAATGATGCATCACCATTAGGCCTGGAATTTGACGGCCCACTGAATGTTTTTTCCTTTGTAGCACATATTTGACACTTAGTTTAAAAATGGGAACGTCAATATTGACGGATAATAAAATGTCAGAAACGTCTATATGACGTTTATAAATTTAAACGTCCCATCATATATTTTAATACCTGTTTTCCACTCGAACTAAAACACTTTTCCACTCAAATACTAAAACACTGGTTCAATTCCATCGCTCACATCAAGTGATTATGTCTTGTCAAATAGGCTAATGAGAACCTAGACTAAGGATGGCAACTCTTACATAAATGCCACAATGATTAAGGTAAATTGCATGCTTAATAGATTAATTAAATTCATTTCGGTCCACACTTTACTTATCTAGACCTTACAGGCTGAGAAGTAATATGAAGAGGAGATTAACAGATTAGTAAAGACTTCTTAAAAGTAGTTATAAATTCGTATCGTATTACTGAGTGCCACCGCTAAGCACTACTAGAATGTGCCATCAAGATTTGCTAACATCTTGTCTGAATTCACATGTTAAAGTCTGCACTTCTCATGACGGCTTAGATTTCCTCATAGAGAGCAATTCGGTGTCTACAAGAAGTCCTCTGTTTCTTATTTTTGCATGTTTTTACAATAAAGAACATTATTTTCTATGTCATAACCAGCAAATACCATTTAACTTTGATATAAGTAGAAAATACTGGTAGCTTGATGTATGTTTTCTAGCTAGATTAGCCTGAATATATAAAGTTTTTTTTATCATTTTAAAATTTACTTGTTGTGTTGTTGCACATTTTGAGAGGAATAATTTTTTATGCAAATGTTTTAGTCACACTTACTTATAACATAAAAAATATTTTATAGGCAGCAAATTGCCTAAGACGTAAAATGCCAGGCACCAAAAACTCAAAAACGTCACCAAATTTTCAGATGACAGGCACTGGAAATTTGAAATTCCAGGCCTGATCACCATCACCAAATACTTCAAGACAAATCCTTCCAGGAATGAGCAGGGGTAGGTTCTAGTGATGAGAGGGTTGTGCAATATAGCAATGGTAGAGCCTAATGATCCATAATTCCCAAAGTTGGTCATCATGGAGTGAAAGGCATGTTTAATTAGGAAGGGACCAGAGGATGAATTCCCTATAATTGGATTTACTCCATGAATGTGGATGAATTCGCAGAGATGGAAGTGGAAGCAGGGGTGATGCATAGAGCAATTTGACAGGTAATATTTTCCTCTTTAAGTAGTTAGATTTCTTTTCAGACAATTCATAGTATTGAATTTACGAGGAAATGTGAACATTCCTAGCCATATGGAAATCGGCTGAATATGTTTAAAGATATTGAACGCAAAATTTAGAGCTTCACGAAAACTGTTTGTTGAAATTTGAGGTTGTTTAGTAACTTTGCTATTGAAAAGTAAATTCTCTTAAATTTGTACGATGAAAATTGCTTTCTGTAAATTTTAAGGTTCATTTTGACTTCCTTTGATTTTGAATTATTTGAAGTTGATTGATATGTCTTAGACATTTCTATTAGATTGAGCTGGCAAGATTTATGTTGGTTCTTTCAATAATTTAATGTTTTTTAATACAACGAATTAAAATAAATTGTTATTATTATTTTTGAATATTTTTTACAAGAAAGTAAAAAATAGATGTAATGGATTATTCTTATTTATTAAATTAAAAATACTGGAGGGAATCAAAACTAAATAGTTATTGAAAGAGTGTTTACTAACCCAGAAGGGGAAAATACAAGTGGTTAAATCTATTGAGTGAGAACTCAAGATGCAGGAGGAATCCTCCCCAAAATTAGGTTAGAACTCCTTGTGGAGTGCTAAAGAGCAGCAATCTCATAAATGACCAAGTCCTAGGAAAAATACTATATAATAGTATGTCCATTTAGAAAGCAGGAGGCTAGCAGTGGATGGGGGAATCGATATGTTAATGCACAAGATGGAACATTGAGTAGATTTCTCTCCTTTGGTTCATCAAACATGCTCAAGGGTTCTCGATTTAATGTCCCTTTTTTGGAATTTTGGAGAAAAGTGCAATTCGGGCAAAATTCGAGCTTAACTAGTCATGACTCTAGAGGGTTCCAAATTTCACCAAATGGTCCCGAATGTGAAAGGATATGGTATGGTGAGTCATAAAACATCCCAAGGTGGTTTATGGATACTTTTTATTAGGCTTTAGAACTCTACAACCTTGTTTGGGTCTGGTGACAAAAAGGCCAAAAATTACTAGGAAATTGTGATGAAATCCCCCCTAGGGTGTATGCCAACTGGGATTCCCATCTCATGTACGAACCTCCCAAATTGGTAATCAGAGTATGGGGAATGATATAATAACTCATGGACTATATTTACACATGGTTATTAGTTCTGCAAACTTGTTATAGAGTTCCACATTCCTTTGATAACTTTCATTGAAATTGCTTATGGGGAAATTGCATAACTAGCTCAATTTCGACATATGAAAGGTAGAGTTAAAGGTTCAGATTATGATGTGACATATACGGACCATATATATAATACAAATTGATTCCCCAATAGTATTAAACACCATATAAATCTCTTCATAAAATTCTGGTATACAACTCATTCAGTATGGGAGTCAAATACATGAAAACTAGTGAATTAGTAGCAGGGAATTGCAAGAGGTTTACATATGGATTTCTTGTATTTATACCCACAGATCATAGGGACATGAAATTACAGAGTAACACATCATATATTTCTGTCACAACATCATCAAACTCAGATAACATCCCTCATACAAATATGATACAAGACTCCTCCAAGATTGAAGCCAAAGTCATGGAAACTAGGGACCCAATGGCATGGGAATGAAAGATTTTCACACATGATTTTACTGGAGTAATACATATTATATGTATTTCCCGACATCATCCAACTCATAGAATATCCCTCATACAAATCTGGTATAAAACTACTTCAAGATTGAAGCCAAAATCCATGGAAACTAGTCATACAATGGCATGAGAATGCAAACTTTTCACGTAGGAGTTTCTTAGATTTCGAGCTGAATAGAATATGGAAATGAAAGTACAGAGTATTCCATAATATATGGCATCCCAAACATCATCAAAATCAGAGAAAAATCCTCATACAAATCTCATATAAATCTACTTCAATGTTGAAGCCAAATCCATGAAAACTAGTTATTCAAGAGCATGGGAATGCAAGCTTTTCATACATGTATTTCTTATCCTTTGACTTAAAAAGTATGTGGACATGAGATTAAAGAGCCATGAATCATGTATAAAATCTTGGTCATCAACTATACTCAGCAAAGCGCAAGCACCACTCCAACAAGCGCGCCATCAAATGAGAGTGTGGGGGAATGGAGAAGAAGGAATGAGAGAATGAGGAGATAGATGAGAATTCAAATGTATGGAAATTCAAAATACAGATAAAAATCCTTCATTAATCTCCCATGTGAGGTATAAATGGCCTCTCCATCAACCAACTTGGAAAGGAATCCAACTCCCTCGAAATTGGTTCACAAGGAGGGAGAGTGAGCACTCATCGTGCAATGGACAAGCAAAAGCTATCAAAAATTCCAAATGCCAATTAAAAAAGATCAAAATATATTATCCTTCCTCATGAAATCCTTTTATTAACTTCATGAGGCCTCCTAAGTTCGAATGTACCTCCATGAGATTCCTCCAACTCATCTTAGTGGTTTAGTAACTCTCATGACAATTGTCTTCCTCTTCATGCTCCAATTCTTTTCCCAATTCGAATGGTTTCCTCTAACTCCCAAATTAGACCTCTTGGTGGCTATTTTTAGCCCTGTCATGTCATATTTTTCATATGTCATCAACCAGGTCTTAATTTTTCATACTTGGCATAGAATCTTCCGTCATTTGTTGTCACATAGTGCATAGAATCTCCTTCCAAGTGGCACACCTTGTCTTCTAGTCTCTTCCTCTTCCATGGGAGTTAACCTCCTTTACCAATTCAAATTACTTGGCTCATTATATGATATTTGACACCACATCACCATCCAATAACACTACATTACCCATGTGTTCGAATTTGGATGAATATCATGCCAAGTGTGCGGGGAATCTAGTCACCCAAAGGCTCCACAAGCTTCCAAGTGTCTTCATGAACCCATGCCACCTTATTTTATTAGAATTTATCATTTATGTGACCCATTTAAATGTGAATATGGTAAACAAAGTCCCTTTGGGTCCCATAGCCCCTTATTACAAAATTTATGTATCCATCTCAACCTAGGGAATTAGTAGGTTGGTGAAGCATTATTTGCAAATAGTCTTATTTGGAAATTATTTAATTGGGGACATCCCACTCAAGCAAGTGAGACTTGGCTTCTCTAGGAGTTGGTTGGGAGGAACACCTATTTATTATGTTTTCCCGACAGCGGTGTCAGGTTCCCTATTCTACTTCTTATCTATGCTAGACTTGTTTAAGGTTAATTATGAATCATATTTATTCTTTCTACAGTAATGGTATTATGTATCTGTTCTTATTATATTTTCTATTGTATGTTATCATATGAAATAAATTGATCTTAATATTGTATAACAATTCTTTGTTTGGGAATCCATACCCGAATCAGAGATTCATGTAGCAAGGGTTGTAATGTTAGCGTGGTTAGGATTTCTAAATGAAGAGTTATTTTAGATCTGGATAAATGTTTTAATTCATGTTGCAGATGTATTATTTTAGCATTTAAATGTATCTCTTTTGAAACTAACCATTTTCTTAAAAGTTAAAGGTTCCTGCATAGGTAGACTGGGTCTTTTCCTGTTTTTAAATCCTATGATTTAGAATGATCATTTCAAAACTAGCATCATACTGTTTTTCAAGCTAAGATTTAGTTAATTTACAATACGACCTATAGAAAATAAATTGCTTTAGCTAACATAATGTTTTTCAAGCTAAGATTTAGTTAATTTACAATACAACCTATAGAAAAGAAATTGCTTTAGCTAACATAATAAAATTATAGAGAAAATTATTAATTAAACCAAATCCTTCAAATGCAGATCGAGAGTTACCATAATCGAAGTAATAATTATAAATACAATAAAATAATATCAAGATCCAATTAATAAATCAACTAACTATCAGTTACACGACTGAAGTCGAGTCTATTATAATTAAATGTTTTAGATATGTTTTTATTTTCCTTGGAAAAAAAGCATAATTTTATATCATCCGAAGAGAGAACAAAATTACATTTTGTAGATATACATTTCTACATATATGTGAAAAAAAGAAATAACATCGAAGTATGAGCTGTAATATTTAGACTCATAGCATACAAAGATAAACTGAAGTAAACAGTCATCAAACAAAGATCAACATAAAGTAAAGTCACGGAGTATCTAAAATCTGTCCATAAGAGACCCCCACAAAGAGTCTTGGTTCTAGTGTAAGCCAATATACTGAAATCTATCCCACAAAAACAGACCCAAGTCTATCCCCAATAAAAATATCTGCTGCTAGCAAAAAGTAAATCTGTCAACAGCCATAGGACTGGCCTTCACCAACATAAAATCCTGTCCAAAAGTTAAGTAATGAAGAGCAAAAAAACAACTGATAATATAGTGCTTACCCACAACAAAATATTAATGTTGGTCTTCCATCTCAATAAAAGGCTGATGGAAAAATTCATATACGGTATTATCTAACCGTTCTTTAATCTTCTACAAGCCCGTAGCCAGCTGGATCGGCCCCTTCGAGGCCAAGTCCGCCTCGCAGTTGTTTTCCCTGTAAACATGTTCACATGAGAAAGATTCAAATGTGTCTATGATAGTCAAAATACATAACAAAATGTTCTCAAGCCTTAAGTCTCTGCATTGCTAAATCCTCTTGATCCAATTTATCACATTTAGTGAATCACCAAAAATATTTATGGTTCTACATCCCTTCTCTACTGCATAAGTGAGTAAAAGTTTTAAATTGAGTAGTTTTGCAAAATTGTTACTGCCTTCCCCCAATCCTGCTATCAGTTCAAAAGAATGATTTTCAACTAGATACAAAATCGCTCCAACCCCACAAAAGTTGTTTTGTGAAGCTCCATCAAAGAAACCCAAGGGAGCATTTCTATCAATATTTAGTGCCAAAACTTCCCTCTTCTTTTTCACCCTGATGTGAGGAGGAAAAGCATGAATGATCCCATAGGCCAAGCTTGCAGTTATAGATGGAGTACAAAATTTATCATTAAAAACAATGTTGTTCCTGGCCAACCAAACTCCCCAGTTTACCAACAGGGAAAGAGATTTCATCACATCCACCTTTTCAGACCTCCTCCAATTTTCCCAAGCTAAGAGTACCGAAGCTCCTTCCCATCTATAGTCCAGTCCCAACCCCAAGATATTAATACATTCCTTCCATACCTCCTGACAGTATGGGAAATTTAAAAATAGGCGTGTCACAGATTCCCCGTCTACCTTGCACAGAAAACACCACCCCGGGCCTTGAAACCCTCTCTTTTATAGATTATCCCAGCATGGAACCTTATTTTCTAGAACACACCACATAAAAATCCTTGTTTTGGGGATGCTATGAATCTTCCACAAAATCTTCCACCACTAGACCAGTCCTCTCTCGAACCCAAAAGCACTGAGTTTTAAGTAACCCTCCTTAGGAGTATATTTGCCACTTGGAGTTAAGTCCCACATGAGCTCATCATCTCTATCCCGCAGTTGAACCTGGGAATGGTCCAGTATTCCAACAAATCAGGCTAGTTCTTCCTCCTCCTGTTTTGGTAACTCAAAAGTGCTTGTTGGAAGCCAGGATTGGGTCCATTTATTGACCTGCACTGGAGCAGCCAGTTGAAAGAGATAAAAGATATCCCTCTGTCTTAAAGACTCCACCAGATTTTCTGAAAGTCTATGCTGTTGATTACACCCTACCTAGGGATCCTCCCCAACCCTCATCTTCCTTCCATTTCCAATATTCCAAGCTAAACTATCTTCAATGACATCAAAATATTTTACAACGACCTTCCAGATGACCGAACCACCCTTATGAGATTTATTGTCCCTTCTGATCCATTCCTCCACAGAATCCGGTGCTGTGTACTTCTCTACCACCACTCTAGTCCACAAATTTTCCACATTCATTAACCGCCACCCACCCTTTGTAGCTAGGGCCTTAGCAAACAGGAAGATGTTTTTGAGGCCCCACCCCCCCAGACCTTTGGGCACAACAATCTTCTCCCATATGAGCCATGGGGTCACTTGAACATCCTTATTTCCATTCCAGAGAAACCGAAAACAGATCCTTCGGGCCTCCTCTAGAATGCCTTTTGGTATCCAAGTGAGAGACTTCCAATAAACTGGAATTGCTTCAAGAACAACTTTTACCAAAACCAGTCTGCTAGCTCTGGAGAGCCATTTGTGGCTTCAGATTTGAACCGCTTTTCCAATTTCTCCAGCAACCATTTCCAATCCTTCTTAAGGTAGTCATTTGGTTTTAAGAAGAAACCAAGATATTTCAGTCTGCCATCCAAGGCCTCCTATATAAAAGGGAAAGTACATGAGATATGATGCAGCTCAACATCTCCCAACTTGTGAGTCAACAAAGTGGATTTCTTCGCATTGATTTCCATTCCAGTAGCAGAAGAAAAAAGAGCCAATAATTCCGAGATAGTATCCACATCATGAAAGGTTCCAGAACAAAAAATCAAAACATCATCCACAAATAGTAGATGTGTAATCTAAATATGTTGAGAGATCTGGATACCATTCAAAATTCCCATCCGATGAGCCACCATAAGTAACCGACTCAGGCCTTCCGTCACCAGGTAAAAAAGAAGGGGGGAAAGTGGGCACCCCTAGCGAAGACCTCTCTCCGCATAGAAAAAAGGAGAGACAACTCCATTAATGAGGACCGAAAAGGACACAGTATTCATACAACTCATGATCCACCTGATAAAAGAAATCCCAAAACCAAGGTGAGTTAAGAGCATACGAATATATAACCAGCTTACCTTATCATATGTTTTGGAAAGAGCGATCTTGAGAATGGCCCCTTTGATATTTCTGGTTTTCATACTATGCAGGCCTTCCTGAGAAACCCTGATAGCTTCATGAATATGTTCTCCCTCTAGAAACCCAAATTGTTCTGCCGAAATGTGTTCTGAAAGAATACCCTTCAGTATTCTAGCAATCACTTTTGTGACCACTTTGTATACACAGTTACAAAGTGAGATGGGCCTGAAATCATTCAGGAAATGAAGATTGTCAACCTTTGGGATCAGTGCAATAAAAGTCGAGTTGAAACTAGCAGGGATCCTGCCAGAGATCCTTGTATCCTCCACCATATTTAGTAGGTCCCCCCTAAGAGATCAAAGAGATCAATGATAAATTCAATGGTCCACCCATCAGGTCCTAGACTCTTGTCCTTTTGAAAAGTGTTTATGGCCACCTTAAGTTCCTCTTCAGTGACCTCTTCTATCAAAGCCAAATTTTCCTCCTCCTCCACAAAACGAGGGAAAAGTTGGGCAATATGCATGATCTCTGCAATAGTTTCCTGAGCAGGGGCTCGAAATAAATTCTGAAAGTGTTCTACCCTAGTCCTTGCCATACCTTCAAAAGTTTCATGACGACTTCCCCTTTCATATTCCAAACACCAGATGGTGTTTGAATATTTTCTTCCCCAGGCATATGCATGAAAAAAATTTGGTGTTATCATCCCCACATTCCAACCAGATAGCTCTGCTCTTTAATCTCCAAGTGTCCTCCCTATCGTGGAGTATAGTGTTACTTCTCCCCTCTAAGCAAATTAAAGCCTCTTTTTCAGCTTGGGTCAACATACCCCCTCCCTCCTTTTCCAGGGTCTCAGAAATTTGTTTTTCAATCAGCTTTAGTTCACAGTCTTCTCTGCGTCTCTTTTCAGCTGCCCACTCTTTAATATGAGCCTTCAGGTTCTGTAAATTTGTAGTTAACTGGAAAGCTACAGAGAGCCTATTTTGTGGATCAAAAGGAACCCAAAGACTGCGAATCAATTGCCTAAAAGATTCATCCTTTAAATAGGTCTTGTTAAATTTCAAAGGGTTGGGAGGTTTCTGAGGCCCATTTCTATATTCCAGGAAAATGGGAAAATGATCAGAGTGTCCCCTGCTCCCCACCCACTGACGGATGGAGTGATGTCTGTCCACCATTTGTTCAGTGACCAAGAAACTACCCAGTCTCTTGGCAACTCTCCCCTCTCCACATCTATTATTTTTCCCATGTAGGTTTTATCTTTAGAGGTTCAATATCCAACCATTTTTTGTCGTCAAGCTTATGGGTGAAATAATCAGTCAACAAATATTGCCGAGCATTTCCCCCCCACACCTCGACTTGCCCCAGCGAAATTTTTTAGGTCCCCCCCAATGACCACCATATCACCTCCCAAAATGGAATTAGTAAACAAAGAAACTCATAAAGGGATTCTATTCAAATATGGTCCATAAACATTAAAGACATTTACAGGTTCCGAAAGATCTAGTTCCTGAAAGGTCATCCTAATTACAGACTCCATACCTGAAATATTCAACATCTTCACAAAACGAGCATTCCAACCCATGGCAAGCCTCCAGAGCGACCTCTCACATCCAAAGTCTCGAAAATCCACCCAGAGAACCAACTTTCCAACTTGCTTTTTACCACATCACCTAATCCTAAAGTTTCTTGAAGCATAATAACATCAGGGTGTTCTAGATCCACGACCCTCTTGAGCGCTGATCTTTTAGGGGGACCAACCATACCCCGATAGTTAAATGACATGATATTCATCGACGACCCTTCTTCTGGGCATGCACTTCTCTATGTGCCCGTTCAATGGATTGTTGTTTACCTTCTTGAAGATCCTTCCGAGCTCGAGACTGAGCTTTTCCCAGGAAGGATGTTCTGCCTCTCCCACGAGAGGATGGATGGGAAGATTTGCCCAAAACCCCTGAGGCCGCCTTCGAGCACGACCTAAGAAAATAACCAAAGTATGAAGACCCTTGAGGAGAAGGGGGCGACTGAGTCCCATCCTCACTAGGATCCAAGGCTAAAGGATTGCCAAGTTCCTCAATCTTTACAACAGAGATGGGAGTGGAAACCACTATAGGATGTTGATTTAAAGATAAATTTTTCATTTTGTTACCCATCCATTCCATACCATTCAAATTTAAACATCTAGTAAATAAATTTATGGATGGAGCAATGGTAAAAGATGAGGTACCCAATGAGGAAACCTCTTGGATAGTAGTACCCACCGAATTGTTTACATCCACCACAAACAAGGAGTTTGGGCCTTCCTCCACCACGTCCATGACCGGTTCCACACCATCCATATGAGTCCCTGCAGGTCTAGGAGGCGGTGAAACATGTCCCCCACGTTCCGAACCAAATCCTCTGGTTTCTCTATGTTTTCCATGCCCATTAATCGTGTGCACCCCCAGTATACAGTCCACCATCGGATGTCCATAGGCATGGCACCGTCTGCACCTAAACGGTACATTCTCATAGACCAAATTCTGCATGAAATGTGTCTCACCCTAGGATAAGTAAATCTCTTCAGCCAGACCCTTCCGAATATTGATATTTACTAAAATCCTAGCCACCTGGCACTGCTTAGTAACTTTGAATGATGAATCAGCTTCCAGAAAGATCCCCAAGAGGTTTCCAATGCCGTTGAAGTGCTCCTTAGTCCAATACTACCTCAGAAGACCTGGGATTCGAACCCACAATGGCACCAAATCCACTCGTTCCCTATTGGAATCAAAGGATAGAATCCAGGGTATTAACAACACTGGAAATTGTTCTATGGACCAATTCCTATCCAGGACCCATTTCACATGTTCAGAACGCGTAAAATTGAAGGAAAACCACCTGCAGGTAAGGCCCTCCAACTATGGAACCTCGCCTAGGGCTTCCATCTAGCAATCTTTTTCCCATTTCTCCACCTCCTGTAATGAACAATTTTTCCCAATAATCCTCCCTACCACAGAGAGATTAGCCATGTGCTTGATTTGTTCTGACCCAATATCCTCCCCAAGCACATATGAGATCGCCATTTTCTGCTTTTTGACCCAGGATTTCCTCCTTGTGGTTGCACCCTTGTTTTCCTTCCATCCTGCATAGAAATTATGTCCAGCCCGCGAGCCTCCTTAGTGAGGTGTATTTGTGCCACCCTCGGCATTCAACATTACCTGAAGCACTGTTGCTCCCACCGCCTCATCCATACTCACCTCCCTTCTCTCAGGAAAATCCACCGAGGCACCTTCATATCCTCCTACGCCTCCAGGAAGAATGTGAGCCGACAACTGGTTCCTCCCCTCCAGCAAACCTTCCAATCCTGTGGAAACCTATAGAATACCCTTCAACCCACACACCTCCTGCACCTCCGAGATCACGAATGGGTCCTCCGATAGAGTTACCAGCGGAAACGACGAGAAACCCTCCACCTCAACTACAGATGTGGATGCGGTGAGAAAATAGTCTTCCCAACAGTTGGGAACCTCCACATCGTCCCTAAGAAAACCACTAGTTGCAATATTGAAAATACCCTCCTCCATTGGGTCAAAGGAGTAATCCTCTAGATCCTCAACTCCCATATCTCCACCCAAGGTAAAAAATTAATAAAACCACAAGAAAGAAAATGAATAGGGAAAGGGGAAAAGAATTAACCTGAGTTCAGGTTACCCTTGTTCACCAACAATCCAATGCATCGTTAGTTTCACTGAACTGTACAGTGCCAAGATGCTTCGCCCGTCATCATGTTGATGTCAATCCCAACCCCTGATAGGAGGCAGAGGCCCGCCATCTGCACACTAGTTGAGGCCCATCCCAACACAGTCAAATTCCCATCGCCATCTGTTTGCCAAACCCTAGCCGCTAGCTTCAAACTCTATTTTTATTAATGTTGAGTTCTTCGATCTTTTAGATATGTTATTAACTAGTACAATAGCTCACGAATCTAGCTCAGTATTTCACAATCAGATCTAGTAGGAAACCAATCAAGTAAAATCGAATACAACCTCTTAATACAGGTATCAAACCCCGAGGCTTAAATTTTAATTGAAAAATGAAATCAACTCTTTACCGATTCGAAATCGAGTTCACAGATCCCTCATAAACCGTGAAACCATATAAACATATATTTGTGGCAGTAAGACCATTGTACAATGGAATCCATCGTATAAATAAATTTACGACATATATTATCATTATTAACAAATAATCTTTCAACTATAAGCTGTTAAAGAACCATAGGGGGTTGTTTTAAATTAAATATCAAAAGTAACGTATAAGGTTCAAAACCGGAGTGGTTGTAAGTCCATCAAAGGTGATTTCCATATTTCCCTAAAATCATAACATATAAAAAAAATTACAACAACGATGAAACCAGAGTGGTTGTAAGACCATCGAAGATGGAATCCATGGTCCTTTCAAAACATACACATACTATGACAATGATGGAACAAAGAGGTTGTGAATCCCTCTTTCTTGTAGGATAAATACCCGTAAGGATTTTAAAAAAATTTACATTCCAACTTATCTTGCAATGTGGCGAAATCCTGTTTCCTATACGTCCCACAAACATAACCACCTTTTTATTCAAATAACCCTTACCTCATGGCTATTTACGGGCCATTGATGCATACTGGGCAGCATCCACACTAGGAGTCACATGCAAAACCAGACAACTAAGTAGGGTCAGATGCTGACTAAGCAAGATTTGGTTTTCATAATCTTGAGTAGAATAAAATTTATTTATACTCACCTTTGGGTTTGGAAGTAACAGGCCTGGGAGGAGGTGACCCTGTTGCCACCCTCATCGGCTTTCCCATAACCTGCAACCACTTGTGGTACAGTTAGAACCTCAACGATTTTATTTAAAAACTGTAAATGCTAATGACTAAGTTTAAACACTTACCTTTTTCAAATACAGAGAGGGCTAGGGGTCGGATCCTATTGGATGTCCTTATCCCTCATATGCCTGTAGATTAAAACCAAAATCCAAGTTAGTTTTTTACTTTCTCTAGTGTAATAACTATTACAAAAATCAACTGAGTTTGCTTGGCTTACCTGGTTAAAGTCATTTGAAAGAGCACTGAACGTTGGTCCAGGTTCAATTTGCAGTAAACCAGCAAGGTCGAGACTTGTTGGCGGCCATCAACACCAAGTAAGATCTCCAACCCTCCTCATAAGCGAACAAACAAACACCATTAATGACTAGGTAATATTTTTAGCAGAAGAAACTACACAACACAACCATGGAAGAAAGAACCTTCTTCCCCAAGCTTTGGATACTAAAAACAACAACGAAGTGAAACATTCAGACAGCAAAAACCACATTAAACCCTTGCAAGAACCTTTTCTAGCATATAAGTCAGATGGAGGGCCAAGATTTAATCTCGTAGGCATGCCATTAATTTTCTAATTGCATTATCAACTCACAACCAGGACAAAAGTTAATACCAATGTCAACCTCAGTGCTAACCATCATAACCAGTGTACCTCCCCTTGTCACGTGGTTAAAACCATACATTATAACATTTTGAATATTGCAATGCCAAGTATCAAACCTCGACTATGGTATGAGCACCATAGTTCCCATTTATTAACGTTTAAATCAAGCTCATAAAACCTTATTCATTTACATGGCGTCTCCCACTAGGACTATGGTCCACAACATAGTTTAACACATCCACTTTTCATATCATATTCTTCATGCCACAGTAAATGGGATAAGGACTATGGTGTTTAACACCATAGTCCCCCAACCCTCATCTTCATAAAACTAGGTTGCTAGCATCGTAGAGTTAGGGCGTGACGGATAGGGAAGAGACCTAGACTTAGGGCTAAGCAACCCTCATCAAACCATATAGTAAGATAAACAGTAAAATGCATTAAGAACATCACATGCAGGTGTGGCACTAAGGTCATCAATAACCAGATGTAAACACCACATAAATTATATCCTGTCCAATTCAGTAAGATTTCAAATATCAGATATTACGCAAATAAACGACAATGTTTTCATACTACATTCAATATTACATGCTACATTATTCACTCGGTAAAGAAGTATATAAATATAAATATTTTGAATTTTTATTTTATTTTGGAAATTATAGGTTTGTGATAGAATGGTATCGGAGCATGGTTACAACACTTGGCCTGAACAAGCCCAACACTAAAACTGATAAAAAACCAGAAAACTAGTTTTATCCTATTGTGGTTTGATTCTCTTATGAACAGGAAGAGAAGAATAACTTTGTCTTTGCGGGAAATTATGGCAGATGTAGAAATGTCTATGGAAGAAGAATCTCATCCTAGAAATCCAGTGAACAATTAAGAGTGTGTAATCTAAGGGAGGGTGAAATTTGGGTAAATCTTAATGAGAGTTGAAATGAAAACCTATCTGAGTTACGACAAACTGTTAAATAATTAAGAGCATATTTAAAAAGAGTTTGTTGGAGGAGCAAGTCGGTATGCTGACTTGAATGATAGCCGACTTAGTCGATTAGCCGACTAAGTCAGTCAGTCGACTAATGAGAGATTAGGTCGGCCACCTAAGGTCGTGTCGGTTGAGTTAACCGACAGGTAGTTATTTGTAACTGTTTGTAAATCATATATATTAGGCTGTTGAGCCAGATGAGAACTCGGTTCAGTTCTTTGTATTGTATGGACCCTTTCACTATAATATAATTTGTTATTCTACTNCCGGGACTACATGTATGAGATGTATACAAGCATATGATATCAGAACAAGAGATTAAGGACTGGTGGGAACGTAAAATAGCAAACTACTTGCAAAATTATGCACGAAGAAACAGATTAATCACTGCTCAAGCAAAAGAAAGGTTCTTTACCGAGACTCATGAGAATTTTGTAGAATCAATGCCCCAGATTTTGAAGAAACTCCTGGATGAAAAAACCAAAAGCGATTAAAGATCAACAACTGCTAGACAAACTGATTTAAGGGGGAAGAACAAACCTGTCAGAGTGGTTCACAAAGATCACTGGTGAATTCTGCGAGGAGCAAGCTGTAGAAGAAAGAACTTCGGTGGAAACTATCCAGAAGAAATTCTACACAGACCTCACCAAACAATTCTTATGTTCCTTGCCGACCTTGCTGTTCAAATTTCTGATCGAGAAAGGAGTAGGTCATATTGTTGAACCTCATCCATTACTACGCGGACCACCACAAAATACTAACTGGGCAGAGAAACAAAAGAAGTGGGAGAAATTCATTGCCGAAAGGGAATACTTGCTAAGAAAGTGAACATAACTATCCGGGATTTCTAAAGCGCCGGGTAGGCAATGGGGCGGTAGCTGATCGTATGTCGGGGTAAAGTGGAGAGGATTCTAGTTGACTAAAGAGAAACCATTCACTAGCAATGAGAAGTCGACCTAAAAGGGAAATCAAAAGGACAATATCACATAAAGGTACAATGGACTTTCAGAAAATAGAGAGGGAGAAGAGGTTGCAAAGAAGGGAAGAGAGAAGAGAAAGAGCCATAGCGCTGCAAAGATGAATGAGCACTAGGGTGACAGAATAAGAGAGAAGTCCGCCAGAGTCAGGTCATGACCAACATGAGGAAGGCATGGAAGAAGAAGCGTCCCCTATGGAAGAAGATTTGTGGATAGAGCAGCAAGAAGCTCTCCAATTAGAAATCCCCCAGGAGGTAAGACCTCTATCTCCGACGGACCCAAGTACCAGGATACAAACAATTGTCGAAGAGGACCTTAGACTAGGAGCTGGTGATTTTGGTATTTGGATCTGACTAGACGACGAGAGAAATGATGATAGTCATCTAATTATCCGTTGACCAGAAGAAGGAAATTAGGTCACACTTCAAGCGTTTCCCTCCAACCAGAGTATCCACTTACTTTACCCGACACACGAAGGAGCACCCCCCCTATCAAATACAGCTTTGGAAGATACAGAAAATTTGGAGTTGCAGACAAATAATTGTAGTTGGACATCGACGGGAGAAGTCGACCCCTACCGACTGCTTGTCAGAGAAGAAACGACAACCAAGACGACCGACGTAAATGAGAGTTCTGTCGACAATAGTTCTGCACATAAGAATAAACAAAATAACCCACTATCCCCACCCCCACCCCCACCACTGCCATCTCCTAAGGAAGACAGTGATAGTGACTCCGACATGGGTCACGGGATAGCGCACATCCCTCTATATGAGGGAGATGAGGACCCCAGATGACATTGGTTTGTCTGTGAGTTGACTTGGGAGGCCAACCAAGTTACTGATGAAGATAGATAGATGGCACAGTTCACCGGTGCCTTAAGGAAGAGGGCATTAACTTGGTATATGACCTTTTATGAGAGAACCCCACGAGCAACAAAAGCCGAAGTCAAATCACAATTTCTATTGTTCTTTAAAAATCCAGATGCAAAACATCTGGCAGCAAAGAAATTAAAGACAACATCACAAAAGCTAGGAGAAATTGTCCGCGACTATGACAAATGCTAGAAATACCTTCTTAGCCAGTTGGATTACGTCATTGATGAGCAACTATTAATCCAGTGGTTTCTTGCAGGTCTGTCACAGAAGATTTGCCGACACATCAGTCTGGAGACATTCAAAACTTATGAAGATGCGCTCACAAAAGCTATACAAGTATAAATGGATGAAGACATTCCAACATACTCCACGGATCACAAACTAGAGGAACAGCTTGAGATCATGCAGAAATCTATAAAAGAGCTAAACCTTAAGAGTCAAGATATTTGGTGCACGAAGTGATCGACGGCCGGACATTCAAAGGACAACTACCGACAGGATATTAGCTGACAAGATGTTCGATTTGTGCAAACAAAATGTTTCTACGACATCTGCTAGGAGCATGGAGAGCATACCACAAAAGATTGCCCATTCAACATGAAGAATGGCAAAGCATCATGGTGCGCAATCTATGAAACTAAAAATCACAACACCTTCGACTGCCACCTAAATCTAAAGAATTGACAAAATTATCAGGCAGTATATCAGACCAACGCAGTTGCACAAAACAATGAGTGAAACGACCAAAATAATCAAAGGTATGAAGGTCGTCGGTACGAACGCTGGTTTGACAACCGACGTGGAGGCTATGGAAGTCGAGGTCGATTCTCTGGGAATCAAGATAACCGACCACGTTGTCCCATCCAATGTTTCACATGTTACAAGGAAGGACACCGACATGCAGACTGTCCATACAAGGACAGGACTGACCTAAAATTCTATACTAATTGTGGTGTAGGGGATCATTCATTAGAGGATTTCCCTATTATGCTTGAAAAGATAAATAAAAAGAAGAATGTTAATGTCTTGTCGTGTGTGCAAAAACATGATAGTATCAATACAAAGAATTTACATATCATAACCCGACAAGGGACGAAAACTGGAAATGATAACCCCCAAATAAGCAAGATAAAAGAAAAAAATATTTATCTTGACCCAGTTAAAGAAAAACAAATATATAAAGATGCAACAAATATATTTAGAGAATTTGCTTGATAGGAAGAAGAAGATGATAATCAACAGGACAATGTAAAAGAGCTAATGCAGTTGGTACAAAAAGATAAAACAATATCGCAATTCATCGACTTACTGTATAAAATAAAACATAACAAAAACACCGAAAAACAAACAAAGAATATCTGCAGCTTAAACCAAAAAGATAAAAGTGATGCCGACCCACTTGTCAACTTGGAAATTGAAGGATAGCATGTCCGACAAGTTGTACTCGATTTCGGATCACAGGTAAATATTATGACTCGAGACACATGGGAACAGTTAAGCAGACCTCGATTATATGAATCAGGCATATACCTGAAATTGGCAGACCAAGGCCTAATTGAACCTTTTGGAGTCTGGAAAAATGTCGACACAACGATAAAAGGTATATCGACTAAAGTTGACTTCGAAATTATTAACCCTAAGGAAGGATCCAGCTCCTTCCCAGCATTAGTAGGTCGACCTTGGGGGAGAAAAATGAAAGCCTCGATATGCTTGGACAAAGAAAGAATCAAATTAAATGGGAATGGACAAAAATTCATAGTACCTATTCATCCATCCCAAGGAGAACCTTGGACAGAACCAATTGATGAAGAAGTTGACATCCGACAACTATATCAGATATAGAATAATGAAGATTACACAGAACCTAATACATATGGTGAACTTTACTTAGGAAACCAAGACTCAGTAGGATACAATTCAGATGCAGAACTATATGATTGGGAGGTTGAAAACTATGAAACAAAAGCAAGAGGATGCTGGACTATTCAAAAAGTATAGAAGAAACCAATCAAACAATGCTTTGTGGTGTCCAACATCCCAAAAATATTTGAAAAGAAAATTAGGGAATATCCTACATTACAACCAACAAATATAAATACCACAAAAATCCCAAGGTATAAAGAAAGAGAATCACCAGTTATGCATGTAGAGAAAGTATCTAGGAACATCGGTGAACATGGCCGACTACAAAGTTTAGTAGAAACTTTTACAGGACAAGCTTCTAGATGGTGGGATATCCATCAGTCAAGACTATAGACATGGACAATAACTTCGACTTATTTTGTAGAAAGGTTTGGAGGAAAGAAGTTAGCCAACCAGGCTCAGATACCTATATTTACCCAAGGACAGGATCCAGAAGACCATATAAAGATATGTGAAAAAGAATGGAGAAGACTGGGATATAAGGATGAACATACATGGCCACACCTATTTCCATCAACACTCGCCAACTTACCGAACAAATGGTACAAGATGGAAGAAGCTCGGGGTGAAACATTTCTATGGCATGAACTTAAAGAAACTTTTATCAAAGATTTCAACTTTGAACCCCAGAATGAGAATTTGGTCGAAACTGCAAAACAGATCAAAGCATTTGTACAACCGACAGAAAAAAAACCCTAAGGGGCAACCGACTGACAATAAACTGTAACAATATACAAACTGGGACAATAACACAGTCAACAAGACTACAGTTGGAAAATGAAAAGTCAGAAGGGAAAAGTTTTAGATGAAAATCAATTCATGTCAAAATGACCAAACCTATTTGCACAGTACTCAAAGTTGAAACAACCGACAAGGAGGATAATGACCGAATGACTGCAGCAGACTTCCCTGCCACATTCTCACAGTTTAAGGAAGGAAGTCAGCCAATCAATGAAGCTAAAGCACCGAAATGGCTAGATGCTAAAATTATAACTAGAGAAGTCGATATATCAAATGATGATCGACCAAAAATAGCAAAAATTGGAGACTATTGGTCTGAAGCACAAACAACAGAGATCACAAACATACTGAAAGAATTTTAGGATGTATTTGCTAGAGACTATAAGGATCTTAAAGGTCTAGTACATGAAATGGGCGAAATGAAGATTGAATAAAACCTGATGTTCGACCTGTCAAGAAACGACCATATAAACTAGCTCACAAATACAAAGAGATAGTCAAGAAAGAGATTGATAACATGCTTGCAGCAGGAATCATCTACCCTATTGACCAATCAGAATGGGCAAGTCCAATGGTGGTTCAACCAAAGAAACATGATCCAACCAAGCTAAGGATCTTTGTCGATTTCAGAGAACTCAATAAAGTTACATTAACAGACCCATTTCCAACTCCTTATGCAGATGAAATCTTAAATGAGGTAGCAGGACATGAATGCTATTCGTTTACAGATGGATTCTCAGGTTATAATCAAGTACCAATAGCCAAATAAGATTAGAAAAAGACAACATTTGTATGTGAATTTGGTTCATTTGCTTACAAGGTTATGCCTTTTGGACTTAAAAATGCAACTGCAGTCTTTTCAAGGATTGTGGTTAAAACATTTCAGCAGTACATTTACAAAACAATGGCAGTATATTTCGACGATTGGACAATATACTCTACACTAAAGGACCATTGTAAATGGCTAAGACTTATGTTGGAACGATGTCGACAGATCCAACTATCACTAAACATCAAGAAGTGCATATTTTTAACTCCTATAGGAATACTATTAGGGCATATCGTCTGTAAAGAAGGTATTAAAGTCAACTTTGCAAAAATAAAAATCATCCTCGACTTAAAACCCCCGATGAATCCGAAACAAGTCAAGGTACTACTTGGTCATATAGGATACTATAGAAAATTCATAAGACATTATTCAGACATGACATACCCATTGGAAGAATTGCTAAGAGATGATCAGGAATTTAATTAGATAGAGGAGTGCGACATATCATTCGAAAAACTAAAAAGAAAGTTAGTTGAAGCACCCATCCTAAGGTTTCCAAACTGGTCGATCAAATTCCATGTACACATCGACGCATTAGGCCTAGCAATAGGAGCAATCCTAACTCAGCCAGGAGATGATGGAATGGACTATCCTATAGTTTACAGTAGCAAGAAACTAAACAAAGCTGAAAGAAACTACTCGACAACCAGAAGAGAAGCATTAGGAATGGTCTTTGCACTACAAAAATATCGACACTCTCTACTAGCTAATCCATTCATCTTTTACACTGACCATCAAGCACTAAAATACATCATAAATAAGCCTCTACACCATGGAAGAATTTGTCGATGGCTACTTCTATTCCAAGAATTTGAATTCGATGTTGTTGTTAGACCGAGTAAGGTAAATGTCAGTCCCGACCACTTATCCCGAATCGACACAGGGGAGGAACCGACAGGAGTTGGAGACGACTTACCAGATGTACATTTATTTCGAATAGAAGTAGTCTCGGCAGAATTAGAGGAAATAGATAAGTTTTTAGAAGAGTGATAGGCACCAGAAGGCATGAGTACGAAGAAGAAACAAATTTTAGCCATGAAAGATGCACCATACAGCCTCATAAATGGATTCCTATATAAAATGGGGTTATACGACATTCTCAGAAGGTGCATACTGGAACACGAAAGAAATAATATCATGCATGAAGCACATGAAGGACCTGCTGGAGGACACTTCCAAGCAGACACAACTGCAAAGAAAATCCAACAATCGGGGTTGTGGTGGCCGACACTCCACAAAGATTGCAAAAATTTTGTAAGCCAATGTGACAGATGTCAACGGCTGGGTCGACCCTTGCCTAGTACAGAAATGCCCCTAATATCAGTAAACCCAAGTTTGACATTCGAAATTTGGGCCATTGACTTCATAGGGCCATTTCTTATACCAGCAAAAAGAACAGGTGCAAGGTACATAATAACTGCAGTCGAATACGTAACCAAATGGGCAGAGGCAGAACCAGTCGACACATGTTCCAGTGAGATAGCTGCTAAGTTTATTTATGAGAATATCATTACCATATTTGGATGTCCATTAACCCTAATTAGTGACCAAGGAACACACTTCATAAATAAAACTATTAAAACACTAACAGACCGGTTCCAAATCGACCACCGTCGGAGTACAATATACCATCCTCAGTCGAATGGAGCAATTGAAGCATTTAACAAAACATTAACAAAAGGATTAACAAAAATATGTAATGCTGATAAAGACGACTGGGATGAAAAGATACCTACAGTACTATGGGCATACAGAACGACATATAAGCGTTCAACCGACCAAACACCATTCCGACTAGTTTATGGAAAGGAAGCAGTAGTTCCTCTACACTTTCGACAATAGACACCTATTATCTCAGAAATTTTACATGTTGATGTCGAACAAGGAAGAAAGGACCGACTATTGCAACTAAGTAAACTTGAAGAACATCGACTAATTGCGATCCAACATCAAGAAATCCAGAAACAACAACAAAAGGCATGGCATGATAGAAACATCAAAAACAAAAATCTGTCGATAGGAGACCTTGCCTTATTATACAATAGTCGGGTGAAAGGAAAACCTAAAAAGCTACATACATAATGGATGGGACCCTATATTGTCGAAGAGATACATACCAACGGATCAGTCCGACTAAGAATAACTACTTAGACAGACAAAGAAATTTTGGTACCTCCCTGTTTTTTTGGGACGAAGAAACATTTTGTTCGCGGGGGATATGTTGGAGGTGCAAGTCGGTATGCCGACTTAGTCGATTAGCCAACTAAGTCGGTCAGCCGACTAATGAGAGATTAGGTCAGCCATCTAAGGTCGTGTCGGTTGAGTGAACCGACAGGTAGTTATTTGTAACTCTTTGTAAATCATATATATTAGGCTGTTGAGCCAGCCAAGAACTCGGTTCAGTTCTCTGTATTGTATGGACCCTTTCACTATAATATAATCTGTTATTCTACTTACTTGTTCTTGTCTCTTGTCTCTGTTATGTATGTCTATATTAATGTGTATTATTGGTAACCCTATGTGATCTGTGAGATTACAACAGAGTTAAAGAAGATAATGAACGTATTTATAAAGAACAAGAGGAGTTAAATAACATTCTGCTATCTAAACTGAACATTAATGAAAAAGAGAAACATATTGAACATGAACTTAATATGACAAAAGTACACCTTACAAACGTAAGGGAAGGAAGCTGGAGTTTTCAAAACATGAGGCTGAATCTTCTGGTGAGGAATCAACCAAGCACAATACAAAAAAAATCAAGATTCTAGCGAAAGTAGTGACCGTAATCAAAAGAAAAAGAAATACAAACCTTATGAAGAAATTTTTGGAGAATTCAAAAAAATCAAACCTCCTATGTTTAACGGAGAGATCGAGAAAGGAGAAGAATCAGAAGCTTGGTTATCTGGAATGAAGAAATATTTCTAGATATATAACTATTTTGATGAATTAAAGGGAAAAATGACCATCTATAACTTAATAGGAAAAGCAAATATTTGGTGTCAAGATATAAAAAAGGTAAAAGGTATAAAAGAACGTTACGTAACATGGAAAACCTTTAAGAAGCACATTAAATGAAAGTATCTTTCATAACAGTACTATGAAGAAAAATTTAAGGAAATTTACGAATTGAAGTTAGGTGTTATGACCATGAAAGAACTTTGTAGTAAATTCCTAAGTCTACTTCATTATGTGCCTTATATAATAGATGAAAAATAAAAAACACAACGCTTTCTCAGTTGCTTGCCTCTTATGTTTAAAGAGAGGATTGAGTACGATAATCCAAAAACGCTGGAAGAGGCAATGAGAAAAGTGAACTTCTGTTATGATCAAAATAAGAATAAAAGAGAAAATAGACCTAACTGTAAAACAAAAAAGACGTGACAACTTTGATAAAAAAAAGAAGAATACTAAGTTTTACAAAATAACTAGGAATAACTACAAAGGGTATCAAGGCAATAATTATAAAGGTTTTAAACCACAAAACCTTCAACAAAAGAAAGAGAACCTCCCACTACCTTTAATAAACACTGCACATAGGTAACCATTAAAATGTTGGGAATGTGGAGAGCCACATTATTTTAAATATTGTCCCATAAGAAAGGATTTTTTTAATAATGTTCACTCAATTCAAGAAGTTGTTACCGTTTGGGATATGGCAAGAAGCATGCCCATAATCAGTGTTGCAATGGAGAATCGACAAGCAAACCATCAAACTTAAATGGTCTAAATCAAAGGTATGATAAAAATTCAACCCATTTCTATACTAATTGATCTAGGTGCAAGTTTGAGTTGTGTATTACCTAGGATTGTTGAATTGTGTAAATTATCACAATTTATTTTTTGAAAAATCTTAGCTGGTACAACTAGCCACGTGTACCAAACGAAAGGTCTCTAGTTAAGTGAAAAACCCATGAAATTATGATGAATGAATTGAATACACATGCTGATCTAAATATATTACATTAGGTTCTTATGATTTGCTTATTGGAATGGATTGGTTAGAAAAACACAGGGTTATGTTAAATTGTTATGATAAAATTTTTACATACATGGATGATAATGGAAATACAATTAAAGTAAAAGGAATTCCCAAAAAGGTTACCATCAGAGAAATCTCTTCCTTGTAGATGAAAAGATCTATACGTAAGGGATGTACAGTATTTGTAGTCTACGTGATGGATGACAAGGATAATGATAACCAACTTAAAATAGAGGATATATTGATCTTAAAATATTTTAAAGACATATTTCCTGAAGAAGTCCCCAGACTACCTACGAAAAGGGACATAGAATTTACAATCGATCTGATACCGAGAGCAGTGACAACATAGAAATCTCCTTATCAGATGAATATAATAGAACTTATGGAATTTAAATCACAATTGCAAGAACTAATTGATAAAAATTACATTCGACCTAGTGTTTCCCCTTGGGGAGCACCATTCTTATTTGTAAAGAAGAAAGATGGCACATTAAGATTATGCATAGATTATTGAACATTAAAGAAGATGACTATTAAAAATCATTATCCTTTACCCCGAATAGATGATCTATTCGATCAATTCCGAGGGGAAACAATCTTCTCCAAAATAGATTTAAGGTATGGATGCCATCAAGTATAGATCAAGGATGAAAACATCTTTAAAACTTCCTTTAGAACCTGATATGGTCATTACGAGTGTGTTGTAACTCCCTTTGGATTAACAAACGTACATGCAAATTTTATGTGCTTAATAAATAGTATTCTCAGTAACTACTTAGATAATTCGTAGTCATCTTCATCGACAACATACTGATTTACTCAAAGAATAAATAGGAACATGAAGAAAACCTAAGATAAATTTTACAAGTGTTAAGAGAACAACAACTATTTGCTAAGTTTAGAAAGTGTGATTTCTTTAAAGACATAATTCAATATCTAGGACACGCAGTGTCTAAAGATGGAATATCAACCGACCCTGACAAGATCAAGGATATCACTGAATGACCAGTTCCTAAAAATGTAACTGACATAAGATCGTTCATGGGAATTACTGGCTATTACCGAAATTTTATTGAAGGATTTTCTAAGATAGCCTACCCCATAACTTCAGTACAAAAGAAAGGCAAGAAATTTGATTGGAGTGAAAAGTGTACTGAAGTTTTAATAAACTAAAACACCGATTAACCAATGCCCCTATCTTAAAAATTGTTGATCTTTTTAAGGATTTCCTCGTATGCACTGACACACGTAAGGAAAAACTAGGCAGGGTGCTAATTCAAGAAAAATACGGCGTGGACTATGAGTCTAGAAAGTTAAAATAGCATGAGAAGAACTATGCTACACACGAATTAGAACTTGCTGCAATTATACATGCACTAAAGCTGTGGTGACACTACCTCATCAGAAGAAATTTTTGTTAATGTTAGATAACATAAGCTTGAAATACTTGTTTGATCAACAAAACCTTAATTCTTGACAAGGAAGGTGGTTGTCTTTTTTTAAGTGAATATGAATTTGAAATAAAACATATAATAGTGAAAGAGATTAAGGTTGCAGACGCTTTAAGTCATCACACAAACTTATTATTCGTAAGCAGCATGTATGAATCAGATTTAGAAAATCAAATCTTAAATGCACAAATTTTTGATAAAGAATATAAAAAACTAAAAGAAAAGACTGCAGAAAGTGAAAGAAACCAAGTAAAAACATATTTTAGTCCAAATGGAAGAGGGTTACTGCAACATAAAAACAATTATACATACTAAATTCAACAGATATTAAATTAACTGTTATGAATAAGTTACATAAACAACCATATTCAGGACACCTTAGATACTAGAAAATGATCACTATGATAAGAAATGAATTCTTTTGGCCTAACATGAAAAAAGAGGTGGCAGAATATTTAGCATGCTGCATCGAATGCCAACAAGTAAAAGCAGAACACCAACATCCAGCAAGGTTACTGCAACCACCACCCATTCCGGAATGGAAATGGGAAGTAATCAACATGGATTTCATAACAAGTCTACCTAAAAGTTTTAAACAATAAGACTCAATCATGGTCATAGTAGACAAATTAAGTAAAGCAACTCATTTTATTGTAGTAAAATATACTTATAAGATTGTTAACATTGCTGATATATTTATGAAAGAAATTTTTAGGTTACACGGTGTACCTAAGTTAATAATCTCGGACAGAGATGTAAAGTTTACAGGGAATTTTTGGAAGGCCTTGTTTAAAGGACTAGGCACACAATTAAATTTCAACACTGCGTATCATCCACAAATGGATGGACATACTGAAAGAGTAAACCAAATTCTAGAAGACATGCTTAGAATGTATGTAATGGATAAACCTGGTAAGTGGGAAGATTACTTACACTTAGTAGAATTTGCTTACAATAATCATTTTCAAGTATGAGCTGGAATGAGTCCCTTTGAAATTATGGATGGACGCAAATGTAACAGTCCAATTTCTCGAATCAGTCCCGTCGATAGGTTAATGTTAGGACCTGAATTGTTAAAATATGTGGAACTAATAGTGAAATAGGTACAATGAAATTTAAAGGCTGCCCAAGACAAGAAAAAGAGTTATGCCGACTTGAAAAGAACTCCTCGAGAGTTCCAGGTATGCGAGCATGTATATATAAAGGTAAAACCTAAGAAAGCTCCCTAAGATTGGGCAAATATTCAAAATTGGCACCCAGGTATTGCGCACCATTTTAAATTTTGGAAAAAGTAGGGTCGATAACATACCAATTAGCCTTACCACCTATGATTAAAGCAAGGAAAACTTTAGGGTCGAAATTTTGCCAATTGGTTATTTTTGGGGCTTTTAAAAAATCGTTATTATTTGGTCATTTTTACTCTCTAATATCACCTATATTTACATAAAATATTTTTTTATCATAATATTCGCCAAAAATTACAAGTTTTGGTAGTAAATTGTATGTTTCATATTTAATATTTTCCTACGTATCTATATATAGGATTTTTTCAATCCAAAATAATCGCCTATAATACTATACTTAAGTAAATTATTAGAATCCTTAAAAATTACCCTGGATTAAAGTACATAATGTTTTTCATGTTTCCATTTTGAAGAAGTATGTTCATGATGCTACTCATGCAATTGACTGGAATGCTACATAGGTGGAACTCGAAGGAGATTTTCAGGTGGGACCGGAGCGTATTCTCGACAGGAGGGAAATTTAACTCCAGAAATGTACCATCGGACAAGTCAAGGTGCAATGGAAGCACCTTAGTACGAAAGAGTCCACTTGGGAGACATATCCAATCCTATTTCAAGATGAAATAATGGAAGAATAAAGACATAAAAATAATAACACCGAGGACAGTGTTATCCTCTAAGGGGAGGAGTATGTAATACACCGAATTAAATAAAGTGTTATTATTCTTTTTGAATATTTTTTTATATATTTTTGACAAGAAAGTCAAAAATAGATGTAATGGATTATTCTTATTTATTAATAAAAAATACTAGAGGGAATCAGAACTAAAATAGTTGTTGAAAGAGTGTTTGTTGACCCACAAGGGGAAAGACAAATGGCTAAAGCTGTTGGGTGAGAACTTAAGATGGAGGAGGCATCCTACCCAAAATCAGGTCACAAATCCTTGTGGAGTTCTAAAGAGCATGAGGCTCATAGATGACCAAGTCCTAGGAAAAATACTATATAATAGTATGTTCATTTAGCAACCGGGAGGATAGCCATGGACAGGGGAATTGATATGTCAGTGCAAGAGACGATGCATTGAGTGGATTTTTCCCTTGTGATTCAGTGAACAGGCTCAGGGGTTCTATAGCAAGTGAGACTTGGTTGAACTAGGAGTTGGTTGGGAGGAACAACTATTCCAATTTTGTTTTCCTGATAGTGGTGTCAGGTTTCCTATTCTACTTCTTATCTATGCTAGGCTTGTTTAAGGTTAATTATGAATCATATTTATTCTTTCTACAGTAATGGTATTATGTATCTATTCTTATTATCCTTTCTATTGTATGTTATCATATGAAATAAAATGATCTTAAGTAGCATGCATAGATTCTTGATCTTAAGATTTTATAACAATCCTCTTTTTGGGCATCCATACCTGAATCAAAGATTCGTGTAGTAAGGATTGTAATGTTAGCATTATTGGGATTTCTAAATGAAGAGCTATTTTAGATTTGGATAAATGTTTTAATTCATGTTGTAGATGTATTAGTTCAGCATTTAAATGTATCTCTTTTGCAACTAACCATTTTCTTAAAATTCAAAGGTTCCTACATAGCTAGACTGGGTCATTTCTTGTTTTTAAACCCTATCATTTAGAATGATCATTTCAAAACTAGCATCATACTGTTTTTCAAGCTAAGATTTAGTTAATTTATAGTACAACCTACATAAAAGAAATTGCTTTAGTTAACATAATAAAATTATAGAGAAAATTATTAATTAAACCAAATCATTCAAATGAAGATCGAGATTTACCATGATCGAAGTAATAATGATGAATACAATAAAAGAATATCCAGATCTAATTACTAAATCAACTAAATATTAGTTACATGATTGAAGTCGAGTCTATTATAATTAAATATTTTAGATCTATTATTAACTAGTACAATAGCTCACGAATCTAGCTCAAGATTGCACAATCAGATATAGCGGGAAACCAATCAAATAAAATTGAATACAACCTCTTAATACAGGTATCAAACCCTGAGATTTAACATTTAAATGAAAAATGAAATTAACTCTTTATTGATTTGAAATCGAGTTCACAAATCCTTCATAAATAGTGAAACCATCCAAACATTTATTCGTGACAATAAGACCATTATACAATGGCAGCCATCGTATAAACAAATTTATGACATGTATTATCATTATTAACAAATAAACTCTCAACTATGAGCTCGTACATACCCATAGGGGGTCGTTTTAAATTAAATATCAAAATAAACGTATAGGGTTTGAAACTGGAATGGTTGTAAGTCCATCGAATATTGCATCCACAGTTCCCTAAAATCATAACATATAAAAAGGATTTACAAAAACATTGAAACCAAAGTGGTTGTAAGACCATCGAATATGGAATCCACAGTCCTTTAAAAACATACACATACTACGACAACGATAGAACAGAGAGGCTATGAATCCCTCCTTCCTGTAGGATAAAGATTCGTAAGGGTTTAACAAAAATTATAGTCCAACTTATCTTGCAATGTGGTGAACCCAACCACCTTTTTAATCAAATAACCCTTACCTCAAGGATATTGACGAGTCATTGATGCAGGCAGGACAACATTCACGCCAGGAGTCACATGCAAAACTAGACAACTCAGTAGGGTCAGATGTCAGCTAAGCAAGATTTGGTTTTCATAATATTGAACAAAATAAAATTTCTTTATACTCACCTTTGGGTTTGGAAGTAACAGGACTGGGAGGAGGTGACCTTGTCGCCACCCTCGTCGGCTTTCCCATAACCTGAAACCACCTACGATATAGCTAGAACCTTGACAATTTTATTTAAAATTTGTAAATGATAATGACTGAGGTTAAACACTTACCTTTTTCGAATACAGAGAGGGCTAGGGGTCGACTCATCCTAGATTCCCTTATCCCTCCTCTGCTTGCAGATTAAAACCAAAACCCAAGTTAGTTATTTGCTTTCTCAAGAGTTTGAAAATGAATGTAAAACTATTACAAAAATCAATTGAGTTCGCTTGGCTTACATGGTTAAATGCATTTTAAATACCATTGAATGTTGGTCCAGGTTCGATTCACAGTAAACCAACAAGGTCGAGACTTGTTGGCGGCCATCAACACCAAGTAAGACCCCCAACCCTCCTCGAAAGTGAAAAACAAACACCATTAACGACTGGGTAAGAGTTTTAGCAGAAGAAACTATATAACGCAGCTATGCAAGGGAGATCCTTCTTCCCCAAGCTTTGCAGACCCAAAAAAACAATGAAGTGAAACATTTGGACATGAAGAACCACATTAAAACCTTGCAAAAACCTTTGCCAGCGTATAAGACAAATGGAGGGCCAAGATTTAATCTTGTAGGCATGCCATTAACTATTTGGTTGTGCTGTCAACTTGCATCCAAGGTCAACCTTAGTACTGACCATCATAACCCTTCTACCTCCCCTTATCACGTGATTAAAACCAAACATTATAACATCTCGAAGATTGCAATGCCAAATATCAAACCTCGACTATAGTATGAGCACCATAGTTCCCGTTTGTTAACGTTTACATCAACCTCATAAAACCTTATTCATTTACATGGTGTCTCCTGCTAGGACTATGGTCCACATCATAGTTTAACACATCCACTTTTCATATCATATTCTTCATGCCATGGTAAATGGGATTAGGACTATGGTGTTTAACACCATAGTCCCACAATCCTCATCTTCATAAAACTAGGTTGCTAGCATCATAGAGTTAGGGCGCGACGGCTAGGGTAGAGACCTAGCCTTAGGGCTAAGCAACCCTTAGCAAACCATATAGTAAGATAAATATAAAAAACATAAAGAACATCACCTGCAGGTGTGGTGCTAAGATCGTTAATAACCAGATGTAAACACCGCATAAATTATAACCTGTCCAATTCAGTAAGATTTCAATTATTAGATATTACACAAATAAACGACAATGTATTCATGTTGCGATCAATATTAATGTTACATTATTCACTCTGTTAAAGAGTATATATATATATATATATATATATATATATAATTTTGGAAATTATAGGTTTGTGACACGGTTCACTATAACGTCTTTATATTTTAAATGTTATTAAGACTAAATTGTTTGTTGTGTGCTAAATTTATGTTCAAATAGACTTTTTAAACTTAAATTTGTCTTTTAATTGTGAAGAAATTGAATATTTTTACAACATTTCAAAGGAGAGGAAGAATGATAAATTATTTTATTATTATCTAGTTCTAAAGTTCATTTGTCATTTTAAAGGAGTTTAAAGGAGTTGAGGTTCAAATTCACTTAAATTTGTTCGGAAATATACGCCGATGGAGTAGGAGGAGGACTTTACCTTGTGTCATGAGGCTGCAAAACATGTTTTACTTGATAAGGTAGATACTAAGACAATTTACTACAATGTTCATCATAACATAGATATAGATCCTCTATGGCTTTTAACATGTTTTTATTGAAATTGTGTTTTTAGGTATTTATTAATCAATTAAAGTCGTTTGAAATCCATTTTATTATTATTTAGTATTTTAAGCACTTATTATTCAATTTAAGTTATTTCTTTATTTAAATTGTTTTTCAAGCATTTATTACTCATTTAAAGGGAGGGGCGTTTCTTTATTTAAATTATATTTTTATCAATTTACAACTTTAAATCATTGAGAGTAATTTAAGAGCATGAAAATTAATTATAGTGTTATTGATAAGGCAACTTTGACATCAACATATTTGACATCAGCATAGGTATACCCGTAATCATTTTCAATTGAGTTTGATGCCATGCACTATGGTTTAATGTGATATTTAACAATGTAGATTCATTTTAATTTCTTATTTATTACAGTTAAAAGAGATTATTATAGCGAGCTATAAATGAAATCTGACAAATTTAGCTTTAATTTTAGAGATTTCCCCATAAATAGAGATTGACAAGTCCAAATAAATATTATACTCCTATTGGAAGGGTGTGACAAATGGAGAATGAAGACCGAGCTTGACAAGTGGCTAATGGACAAAATCTTTATTGTAAGTTTACTTTTCAAAAGCAATATGGCTTTGCTATAAGTTTACTTTTCTAAATACTTAATTTCTACTTGGCGTTTAATTAGTGTAAGCATGCATAATTAAAATTACATGATATTTGAAATGGAGTACCATAAAAATGTTATGCTATGAAATTTCATAAAAAGCTCATACTTCAAGATCTCAAATTCAAAAAGGTGAAGTTTTTCTTTAATCTCTCTAAGTAAAGCCTTTTAGACTTCAAGCCTTCAAAATTTCATATATTACCAAAAAAAATCTATTAAATTTTTCTTGTAAAAACATTTCTATATTTTCTAAAAGCAAAAATTAAACTGCTAGCAACCCTCCTTTAAAGTAGTAATCGACTCTAAAATGATTTAAAAAGCAAAAATTAAACGGCTAACAACCCTCCTTTAAAGTAATAATCGACTCTAAAATGATTTAAATTTAAATAAATACATTATAACATAGACCAAGTCACTCAATTAAATTTTAAAATGATATATTTCAAATTGAATATTCCATACATGAAAAATATTAATTAATTTTAATTTAGACGAGGGCACTAAAAATAGAAGTGCGTCTCATATATATACACTAAGGAAGCGAAGCACTAAGATTAAATTGAACATTTAGTATATTTTATTATTGTTTTATTAAGATTAAGTTTTTTTAATAATTTAAATAGGTTTAATAATTGTGAATATGTGTTTGTTTTAATATGCAATAAATATAGTTAAATCGTGGATTAATGTAAAAGGTTTTACATAAGGTTTAAAATAGTTAATTATTGAACTAATCTCTTAGAATATATTTTAGAGAGAATTATACTAGCATAAATCTATTTTAAATTTGGATTCACTAAACATTGGATTTTTTAAACCAGCTTAGATTCAGCTTTACCCGGCTCTATCATGCGCCGAGAGGGATAAAATATTTCAAGGTGCAAACCCTGCTTCAACAATTGCACTCCAAAAAAGGGTTTGCACCTCGAAATATTTGATCCCTCTCGGCGCATGATAGAGCCGGGTAAAGCTGGATCTAAGCTGGTTATAATAGAGCCGGGTAAAGCCGAATAAATCCCTTTAAATATGTGTAATATTATAAGATGTTAAAATAATCCAATGTTCCAATTGCTATTGTGTTAATTAACTGGAATTTACTCATATAAACTGTAAATGTTATTTGGCCTGGAAAATAGTTTACTAGTATATCATATTTTATAGATACCGGACTCTGCGAGATCTAGCTTTCTCATCAAACTATTTCTTTTAAATACATATAAAACATTATTTATTTGGCCTTTATTTGGCATTGAAAACAGTTTACCCACCTGACACAGAAACTCAAATTACATGCATTCGCATACAGACAAACTCTGAAATTTATCTCAGGGTTATTCTGAAGTGTGTAGAGTTGTTTTGATTCATTTATTTGTTTTGGGGATATATAAAAGAGAAATTATTAAGCCGACTTGTATATATAGGTATTAAGCTGACTTTTTAAAGTGACACGTGTCATCTCCACATTGAGCACATAATTACACTTCTACTTCATACGGGCTGTAGAATGCGCCTCTCGGCGCAATTATTTTTTGTTTGTTCTTATTTTTATTTTATGAGATGTTATGAATTTTTTAATTACTTTTTTATTTTTTATAACATAACATAATGTTAGGTTAATCTTCCCCATATTGGGTTGTAGTTAGTTTGTTATCTTTATCTTATATTACACAACTCATCCATATTGAAATGTAAAATGCACCTAGTTTATGTAGTTGCATAATAGATGTATATGAAATTTCATGATCTATGATAACTACATGCTCAACATTTATGTGACAAATGTTTTTATAATAATATAATCTAATTTTAAGGTCACAACAAGCCATACACCAACTTGGTGTATGAGACCCCCTTGTTTGTGGGACAAGGGACCCCTCTGTGTAGCAATGTAATTGTTAAAGTCTAATAAGTGTACATAACCTACCACCCTCTAGATATGAACCTATGACCTCATAAGAAGAAACACATGTTCTTCCGTTAGGCCCACTCTGGTCATTCTTATTCTTATTAGATAAATATGGAGACCATTCATCACATACTTCATTAACAATAATATATGTAATTATATCATAATGCATTTTTTATTTGGTGAACCGTATGTCTTAGTTTCTAGTGAGGAATATTTAGATACATCGATCCTGATTAAACCACCGTCTAGAGCTATAAGGCAGTTGATTGTGTTCTTATTGAGCAATCTTATTTGTTGATTATTTGTTGAATATTGACCAATTTCTCTTATCATATAAGTATAGATGTGATCATTTTTCTTATTCTCATTAGTGAAAGATGGAGTTTACTTGTAACATACTGCATAATCAACGCGTATGTAAATTACATGATCCAAAGTATGTGATATTGCATGACTAACATATAAGTAAGTTACAAGTTCATTTTATGCCTACATTTGAGTGGGCCTATTGGTTAAAAGCACATGTTTAATTATAGGATGTCACTTGTTCAAATTTGATTAGACATATGGAAAGAGTTGTTCAATTTGTCTTTAGCTTAATAAATAAGACAATGCTATGTAACTACTCATCTTATGTTTATACATATTTTTAGTAGGGTAAGTTAATTTTGTAGTAAATTTTTTTTTTTATAATAATAAATTAAACATAACTCTTAAAAATCCTTTTTTTTCTTAAATACATAACCCTTATTCCTTCTCAGGGGTAGGGTATGCATACCTCTGTAGACTTTAGCAATTGCATTACTGTGCAGAGCGGGATCCCTAGTCCCACAAACAAGGGGGTCTCACACACTAAATTGGTGTTTGACATGACTGAGACCTTAAAAATAAATTATTATTATTATTATTATTATTATTACTAAATTATCTAGAACTTACGTTCTCACTTGCCTCCCAATGATTGAAATTTTGAATATTTGATGAGTTTGTTTAAAGATTGAAATTTGGAGATTTGATGAGTTTTTTTAAAGTGTTATATATTTGTGTTCTTGTGAGGTTGTTATATGTTTGTTTTTCAATCTATGTGAAAGTCCCAAATATGTACAAAGTTTTAATTAACTGAAAGGTTTGTCTTATAATTGATAAATGATATTTTTTATAACATAAAAGTAAACATTATATAATATGATTTTAATTTTTTAATTTTTTAGTAATAAAAATTTGATTTAAGGTTTAAGATTTATTTCAAGGGAGGTTTTATTTTGGTGACTGAGGTCTTGGAATTTAAAAAAAATGGGCATTGAATTATTATTTTTGGGGTCAATATTTTACAGATATAGTTCCCAATCCTCTGTATTGTTCTACACATTGAGAGTATTTCAACACTACAAGGACCACCTCAATAAAAGTGCATATGAGGAAGTTATGCCTCTTGCAAGTTCACCCATTCTTTTGACCATCATGGTGCCAAATTGATGTCACATTATATCCCACTAAGACATGTGAAGCTAGTCACATGTGGACTTTTAAGAAGGTTATAGAGATTCCAAAGCCATAACCCAAACTAGGAGTTGAGGCATGCAAAGTTTATAACCTTAATCCCTAAATGAATATCAAGATAGGTTAAACATTAGGTCACTAGGAAATCAAAGGGTTCCATTCTTGTACTGATTTATTGTTCTATTAAGTTGAGTATAGCAAAGGAGTGAGGCATTTTAAGTAGGATAAAGGAAGTAACAAACCCTATAATAGCCATACAAGCCACAATGTATAGAGAAAATCTATAGTGAGTTCATAATTCTTTGTATTTGTGTTTCATACATGAGAAGCAAAGACAAAGCATAATCCTCACCTTTTGGATGGTTTATCCCATATTGGGTTTCCCATGGTATATATTGTGTTCATTGTGGATGATGTGGTGTTTATTTTTTTAACTCCTTTTATTGCATTCTTGCTTTATTTTAGTAATATGAGCACTACACTTTTAATATTAAGTTATAAAAACAAGTAAACACTACATAATAAAGATATTTTACATAAACTTGTAAAATTCCTTGTGATGAACTAATCCAATGGAGTTTCCTTGACAATTTGGAAAATCACATTATATCATCAAAATTGAACATCTAAGATGCTATCTAAAATAGTAAATCATTCCTCCAATTGCATCAATATTGATTGTTGATCCATAAATGAGAAAATTATATCCCACTCACTTCACCAACACAAATCCTATGTAGGATTAAGACTATTCTTAGTCCATGTCCTTTGTCTCGTCTCTAATGTGAATAACTCATTCAATAATTATCCACAGGAAACATTAGTAATTCTCAAATCTGCATCTAAGAGACAATGATCTTAACTTGAAAACAATGGGGCTAAGTCAAATGTTGGCAAACCAACTCTAATCAAAACATGAATGTGCTTTTGTAGCCACTTAAGGAATGATTTGTAGCTACACTAAATGACTCCCCTTTAATAATCAATTGGTGGAGAGAAAGGTTGTTTATATCCCTACACATAATTGCGGTTACTTCTCGATCTTTAATTGCTTGCAAACAATCAATTAAGTAGACATACCCACACTCTTACTTGTCCACACAAATGGGTTTTAAATATTGATTGGGTGTGTAATATACTGTTGTTCTCTTTGCTTATTATCTTCCCCAATTGTATCAAGGACCTTCCACTCCTAGATTGGGCTTCCTCCCAATATTTATGCCCACACACCTTTCCTCACAAGGCACTTTCAACAAAGCACACCTGCCCAATGTCCACGAGAAATACAAAGAGGAGGTCATGCCCACATGCCATGTGGATTTGCAATGGTAATTGGCCACATAATATCTTTGGATATTTCCACTTATAATGCTTGATGTCTATGGACTTCAAAACAAATAAATTTCTTGAAAGGATCCTAGTGGTGATTAAATTCACGAAGGGAAGAGAGTAAAATTCCCAACAATGATTAAATCACCCATGCAATGAAAGAAATTCCTTAATCCACACAATTTCACCCCAGAAAGTGATAAATCCATCTTAAATTATTTCTCCCACACCTAAGTAAGGAATAATATCACCCAACATCCATTAAAATGTACAAACAAGATAAAATCACCCAACAACGTACAAAAAATGCACCTCTATTTCGCCCAAAAATCAATGAATGCATTCCAATAAAGTTTAAAAATCATCCAACTTGCTTAATTTCCCTATATATGCTCTAAAAATGCCCCATTATCCCTGATAGCACCCCAACATTTATAAATTCTCCCAATAGTGGGTTTATAGGAGAGATTCACTCAACAGTTAATATAACTACATAAGGAAAATTAAAGTAGAAACTACCACGAGAATTGCAACATGCATACATACACACACACACACACACATATCAAATGGGGCTTAGTGTTTTAATTCCAACAATCTCTTTACATTTGTTTGCTCATCATTTGTGTCGTCCTACTCTCTCTTGGACAAAAAAAACCCTTGGAGAGTGGAAACACAATGAGAAATAGGAGAGCTAGGGGTAATGGGAAGTCCAACAATCCTGGCCTTTTGTTTCCCATTCCACTCTCATTTTTCTCATTATCTTGTTATTATTTTTATTCATGTTCTTTTCTTTTATTTCTCACAATTCATTTACATCTACATTTATTTTTATAATTCTTATTCAACTATACATTTTCCAGCTCGCATGAGTGTGGCTCATTGGAGGTTCACTTGATATGAAGTCACGTGTTGTAAATTGGAGGTCACGAGTTCAAATCACACCCATCTTTACCCATGTCCCATGCTTGCGGGGTGTGTGGGGAACCTAGGGGTATAGTGGTAGCGGGATTGGATCCCTGGACCTCGTGTCACATGAGTACTAGCCCAGTCTCCAGTTGTTGATTCCCCTAGTGAAAAAAAACTATACATTTTCCAAAATATGTTTTTTATAGGTACTTAGTCTTCGTCCATTCATCAATTTGGATCCAATGTTGGATCACACCTTCCCATTGAGAATCTTTTGGTCTCCAGAATCTTAAGGAAAATAATCTAGATAAATGCACACTATTTACTTCTCTAGAAAAAGATTTTCACTCTGGCTCTCGGCTACAACTCCAACTATGGATCTATCTTTAGCTCATGGCTTTGGCTACTGGTCTTGGTCCTACTATGGCCCCAACTCTTGGTTTTAGCTCAATTTTTCCTTCTACAAAAGTCTACTCATCGAGTCTCATCTCAAAGCAATATCCAAATGCAAACTCTCATCTCAACATCCATTCCCATCTCCCTATCAGACTCGGAGACGGTCCATCTCAACAATGAATTTGAAACCAAGTCCAATGATGATTTCTTCTTGTACTGTATCATCCACACAAGCATTACGCTCTATCACAACAATCTATAGGAGCAAGTGTGGGTTGCTCCCCACTACTCGCAACAAATAACTTCTTGACATGGAAATAATTGGATGTGTTGTACATGCTACCCAACACTCTATGTTTGTAACAATATCAATTGAAAGACCTCCTTGGTGTGAAATATCAATAGCTTCTACTATCCTAAGATAGTTCCAACTTCTACATATGCTTGTCTACGAGCAATCATCATTAGTAGACTATGATAGTGGTGTAATGTCCCATTTTGACCACTGAAATGTAGTTGGTTTGTTATGTACATAATGTGTATATGCGATGTATAATTCCTAGTGTGAAGGTGAAGGCCAAGGCCCCACTAGTGAATGAACGGCTGTAAATACATGCATTGTATTTTGTTTTATTTTTTTTTGTAGATCATGTGCTAGTAACCCATGGGAGATGGAAAAACATGTAAACATGTAAAATACAAATAAGATGTTCAATTTTGGCTATGGATGCAACATGAATGAGGGGCTATTCTATCCAATAGGAAGAGGTGAGGGGGTTGTGGGATGTGGCCCATTACTTCCAAGTGCTATCTTGTGAATACCTATGCCATAAATAGCATGAACCACCTCATTAAATTCCCTTAATTGGAATTTAACCATGTGGAGAACCAAAAACTGGGAAGGAAGCTCCCAAGTTTAATGATCGCATGAGAAAGTACCACAAGTGGGCATTGTTGATTAGATAAGAAGTCAACCTTGAGGATGGGAATTTGATCCAACTTGATTGCATGAGGAAAAAGGCTGTCCTCATTCATTCACACACAACCCATTTGAACTTTGAGTGTAAGAGATAAGAAAATTGAGCCTACCCAGGATAGTTAGCATTCTTAGCATGCATTATTAGTTTGCATTCTTAACATGCATTCTGAGCAAGTAATATCAACATGCAATGTATTTGCAGTAACGGGACTAGCCAAACATGTCAATGGTGAGAATCCTGAGAATTGAGTCACGCAGTTGAGCCCAGTGTAGTCTAGAATCACATATCAAAGGAAATTGGGAGTTAGGGAGAGTTTAGGACTGAATGGATTGATAAACCCACTGAAGGAAAAAATCTTTTTGAATTAGTAGTTTGGATCTTTCTATGTCCACCCTGAATAGTAGGGAAGGGGATCCCTACGGACTATGTAGTAGTGAAGGGGACCTTCCTTGTGTTGGGTTTGGTAGGTATTATGGGTGTCAGGACTAGTTGAACTAAGTGAGATTCCTATAGCTCTATGCCTGAGCTCACTGGCTTAGCATTCACTCCCCTTTCCTCCCTTTATGCTTCATAAACCAAATAGGATACTGGCTTAGCATGAATAGCTATGGTTGTGGCTCTGAGTGAACATGTATAGTTCCTTCCTAGTGGATATCATAGCCCAGCTCGGGGGTGGTTTCTCAATTGAAATAATATAGGATGGACAGAGACCTATGGTTGGGTGGAACGTTGCACTCACATATCCGGTTTCTTGAACCAGCCATCTTAAAGATAAGTATTTCCATTTTCTTTTGAATTAGCTAAATTATTGTTATGAATGTTCAATTTATTTGTGTAATGAATGTTTAATCATGCATGATGAAATAACTGAGGGAAATAGATTGAAATGTTCAATAAAATGATTTCATAGATGGAAATGAGTTTACCTATGTGTATGGTTTTCCTATGGTTGTGATTGTATTGAATAAACTATTTTTGTATGAATTGCATTGGTGTATATATAGTATGCTTGTTGAGAATGATTAGATGCACTATATTAAGTTTTATGAGTCCCGTAGAGTCGTAACAGGTGTGGAGGAAGCTTGCATGAACACCATATTCATGTGTTGAAGTGGTTTAGAGGTAGTCATTGAATCAAAGGAAGCACGATCGAATTCCTTTAGCCGAAATCATCTAAGTAAGGTAGGTTATCATGGAGTTTCCATGGTCAAATAGTTGGGCCAAAGCATTCGGTTGGAAACAAAAAATTGTCTAAGTGTTGAACAATGGAGCTATGTGCTGACGATGGTGGGACAATGTCGAAATAAACTCATAGGTCAGAGAAGTGGGCACTGGAATGATACCGACATTTCAATGTCGAGTTAGCGGGTTGCTTATAAAATGGGGCTTGTGTGTCAAAATGTCGATGTCAAAATAAGCGGTCCAATTGATGGAGTTTTTGTGCAGGAATATCGATTTCTGACTCCCAACTCCTGATCAGATTCAAAACGTTAGTATGATTTTGTTGAAGACTCATTACTTGTTTTGGCTTCCAATTCCCGATTCTCGATCAGAGTCAAAATGTTAGTAGAGTACTATAGGGATACCGTTTTGTGATTTTAATTCTCGATCCTCGTTCGAAGTTTGAGCATCGACAAAATTTTACGGGTAACCAATTTTATGCTCCCAACTCTTAACCTCCGACATACAGACAAATGGGGATCGATAAGAAAGTGTCAAGATTGAAAGGGTATTGTCGAAACTGACAAAGTTTGATAGTCAGAGCAATTTATAACCATTGGATTTATTTTAGGGTCACAATTAATGGGAGAATAGGAAATTTAACCTACAAGTGTTTATGTTTTTGTGTTCTTAGTATCAAATTGGTTAAAGGAAAGTGTGATAGATGATTTCAGGAAAGAAAAAATTGTAATCCGTTTGTTTGTAGTGGTTCGCCATTACTCCAAAAGGACAATGAGGTAACCAGGGATGCTACAGAGAGGTATTGAAGCAGTCGAATGCTCATGAACTTTGTAATATGACCATGAGGGATGAAATTAGAACCCCATAATATATCTGGGATGAATGATTCATTTTGCATTGGTGTAATATTGTATAAATAAGGGCAAGTAATACTTTAGTATTGATATCTAAACTGAAAACCACCAACCCATCTTCCCGGTCTTTGTTGGAAACCTTGGCACAGGGCCAAGGAATTAAAACACCCTCCCACACAAACTGTGAAAACATGGTTCTAACAGTTACCCATAAGAACTGAGATATCTCGGTTGAGACGACATCTGTGTTGCAGGTGCTTCCAGCTGGGCTCTGCTCCGTCGGGCCGATATCTTGGTATTTTTTGCGCTGCACAGAGAGAGGGGGCTGAACCTAGGTCGCAGGGGGGAAAATGCCAACAACATCATCATCAATAACATATAAATACTAGAGCCACATCATCATCATCGACATAGAGTGTTGGAACCACATCATCATCAACACAATATTGGAGCCACATCATCATCAACAACACAAAGTGCTAGAACCACATCATCATCAATAGCACATAGTGTTGTCATCATCACATAGCGTTGGGACCACATCATCATGCCCTTAGGAAATATGAAACAACATCTCTGTGGGTACTCCAATAGATCCACTGGGTGTGTGTCTAACTTACTAACCCTTCCGGGCCAAGCAAGCCTAGCTAAAAGATCTACGTAGGGACCAAACAAGACTTGTCTATCTTACTAACCCTTTCAGGCCAAAAAAGCCTAGCTAGACATACTAATCCCCCTAGGATCAAACATGCCTCATCTGAATTACTAATCCTTTCAGGCCAAACAAGCCTAGCCAGACATACCTTACCTAGACTGAGCTACCACACCATTGCAACAACAAACCTACAATAACATCATCATCATCATCATCACTCCCTCTTTCGAGGGAGTTTCTTTTGGAGTACACCAATATTGTCTCGAAAGTATTCAAAATTTACATGAGACAGAGGCTTAGTCAATACATCAACCACTTGTTCCTCGGTAGGAACATATTGGAGATGCACAACTCCCCTCTGAACCTATCTTGAATATAATGTTACTTTATCTCTATGTGTTTCAACTTATCATGAAACACATGGTTTTTTATCATCTTGATGCTACTATGATTATCGTAGTAGATATCAGTCACATCCATCTATGTATCAAATAATCATGTGAACTTCTTGCACATCCACACTGCTTCACTATAGGTTGAACATGTGGCAATGTATTTAGCCTCTGTTGTACTGAGAGCAACACAAGTATGTTTTCTATAGAGCCATGAGATCACACTTGATCCCAAATTGAAACAACATATTGAGGTATACTTTATGTCATAAGTTCTCCCAAGCCAATCTGAATATGTGTAGCCATGTAGTCTAATCTCACCATCGACTGCATATATGAGGCCACAATCCATTGTACCTTTAAGGTCCCTCATCACATGATTTTCCGCAACTAAGTGAACATGTTGGGGATCCACCATATACTGACTTAATATGCTTACAAATAAACCTATATTTGGTTGAGTATTCGTTAGATACATCAGATATCCAATAATATGTCGGTATAATGTAACATCGACTGTATCTGAGGAATAATCATTCAACAGCTTTAAGTTAGTCACCATCAGAGTGTTCATTGATCTGCAATCTAGCATCGCAAATCTCTTTAGCATTTCAAGAACATATTTTTCTTGGTTTAGGAATATCTCATCTGGGAACTTCCATACTTCAAGACCAATAAAATATTGCATCATGCCAATATCTTTCATTTCGAATTCTGCATTAATTCTTCTTTCATTCATCAATGAGCTTCTCCTCGAATGTTAGGAACAAGTCGTCAACATACAACAATAGAATCACAAGACATTCATTGACAACCTGATAGTAAAGGTTAGAATATTCTTTACTCTTGGGAAAGCCCAAGCTTATCAGGAATCCATCAATTATGTCGTACCATGCTCTGGGTGCTTGATTTAACCCACATAGTGCTTTCTTCAATCTGCCTACATGTGAATTTATGTCATGGGTTTCAAAACTTGGAGGTTGTTCAATCTATAATTCTTCTTCTATCACACCATTTATAAATGTCGTCTTTACATCCATTTGCTATAGCCTCCATTTCATCTTGGCTTCCAAGGCAAGAACAATTATTATTGAGGTATATCTTGGTATTGGTGCAAAAGTCTCTTCATAATCAATTCCTTCTTTTTGTGAGAATCTTCGAGCTATAAACATTTCCTTGTACTTATTGATACTTATGTCTGCTGAATGTTTTGTCTTAAATATCCATTTTGAAGAAACAATTGACTTCTCTCTTGGTCTTGTTACCACATCCCAAACATCATTCTTTATGATAGATTGGTATTCTTCGATCATGGCATCCATCCATTCCTTATTCTTTGTAGCTTCCTAAAAAAAGGTAGGTTTTGTATCAACAAGATTACACATCAAGGCCACATAGATGGAATAGATCCTTGATCTCTTGCTTCCTTCTAGAGCCCCATATTTTTCTGCACCTTGAATGGATTTGTTGGCATATTTTTTGCTGACCCAGGTTCATACTTCCCTATTTTTCAACAATTCCCAAGATATTGGCCCAACATAGTATAACTCCGATGACAACACCTGCGACACAAGTGAGGTCTCACCCAAGATATCTATAGGGACTGACAGAACCAAGTTTTCGTAGTTATGGAAGGGGATTTTTTTATCTCAACATCATCAGGTGACTCAACAGAAACTAAGGAATGGAATCATACATATATAAGGGAATACAACATATTAATCAGTCGACATACATAGACAACATGTAAAATATATAGATTCTAACACACATTAATCAACATTCCATACTATTATTGTAACATCCCCGACCCTCTGACCGACGAAGAGGACGCTACCAAACTATGAAACATATGGGAAAATGGTCCCATGAACATGAACATACAAATAAACTGAAATAAAATGCTCAAATGTAAAACCTACTAAGATGTCTGGTCATTCACATACACAGCGGAAGCAAACATACATTCATTCAAGCATACCACATGTTCATCATAATCATTAATCAATAATGTAAATGTAGAAGCAAAATGGACAAGGATACTTATCTCATAGAGAACTTGTCCTGCAACCAGCTACATTGTTGCAACATCCCACCCAACCATAGGCCAGTGTGCTCATCAATCGATTAGCAACATTGCCACCCCTGAGCTGGGCATGATTCCCCGAGGAATAAGGGACTCAACAGGCTTACACGTAGCCAAGGTACATAAATAAGCCAAGCCCACACAGTAGGGCTTATCAGGCTATCAAGGAGCTGGGAGAAGCTAAATTCTAAGTTGGTGAGCTCATGGAAGAGCTAAGGATGCCTACACCAGAACTAGCCTGAACTCTAAGACACCCACACACACTCGACACCAAGAATCAGTCCCTTCTCTGCTTCACAATCCCTCAGGCCCTGATTTACCTTGCCAGTGCTCTTCTGGGGTTGTGGAGAAGAAAGACAACCATCTAACTCTGTCTGTGTGGATCCCCAATCCCAAGTTTCTCAAGCATACCCAGCCTTCAATCCCACTCCACATAGTCCGAAGACCAACCACTGCATACCCGCAGTAAAACAAAATCAATTCACAGCTCTGTGAAGGAACACAAGGCAACAGGGTGACAACCCAAAATGGTGGACATGGCTCAAGCCAAACAAGGTGATTCAGAGTTGTTCTTGGCCCTAGCGTGGCCAAAACAACTCAGCAGCAACCCCAAAAGGTAATTACCCACAAACAACAACCAAAAGCCAGGGGAAGAACAACAACCATGCTTTTACCACTGCATCAACGGGAGAAAACACAACTCACAACAAATCCCCAAATGGAGGTGAAGGTTTGATTCTCAGCCTAGATAGGGGAAACACAGTCTCGACCTGCACGTGAGGTAAAACAATACTCCCTGCATGAAAGGAAAACTTACACATACCACATTCAACCAAAAGGTGGAGAGAGGTCCGACTGCCTGCGTGAGGAGGGAAAATAGAAGCGTTGGGGAGAGTGGACAGAACGATCCGGCATCCCAAACAGTGCGTGAGGAAAACCACTTCTATCCCATGCATGTGACTGAATCAGCTGGTGGAGAGTGCGTGGGGGCAAGCCTGCCACCCACCACTACCCAACATTAACTGCCCTCAACTAACATAGGAGCTTAAGTGGTTGACACATGGATTTTCCCCATGGGTTAGACAATCCCCCCCCTTAACCTTAGGAAATCATGCCCTTTTCATTTAACATTGCACCATCGTAGCTGGTTGTAGGTTTTTAATTAATTTTGCATGTTTACATGATGCCAGAACTATAATGTTCCGGATGGCACGATATACCATCGGCAACGATCCCAATTGCTGAAACATAACACAACCAAATCGATGGTGGGGATTTTTCCTTTAGCTCCTCACCATGATTAATTACAATATATACATCATGTACCTTTAATGCAAATGGGGTCAAAACTGGGGTGTTACAATCCCCTCCCCCTTGGAATAACACCGTCCTCGGTGTTCCAATACATAGGAATACATATACCATTTGCACATCAAAATTTTGCAGATCTGTTCCACGCGCAATTATTTACTTGAACTTTCAGGACCAAGCCCCTCGGCTTCCATGAGCTTCTCTTGCGGGTTCTCAGCTTTCGGCTCATCCCCAAGTCTAGGGAATTTTTTGTATCTTGAGCATCTCTCCAAGATTTTATTGGGTCTTGGTAATTTTTTGAAGAAGACTTCTAGTGAAGTCCAACAACTTTTGGTCTGCTGCCATGATCAATGTGCACTATTGGATTTCACTTTTCTCACCTATGAAATGCATCATTGAAATTATGTTAGACCAAGCATAATATAGGCATTAAAATCAGTCAATTAATTGCCCAATTGGCATGACAGTCCAGGTCTCATCAAGGAGACTTTCATATTTTTCATGCCTTCCCAACAGGCACATGAGATCATTCATGTCCATTCTTGGGCAGGGATTTAACTATTCCAGCATTCACAATTTACTTTAAGCAAATACACACATTCTATTTTCAGTCATACATGCATTCAACAATCTTTTGTTTTCACTATGCGTAAGTATAATCAAAAGGAAAGAGAGAGTATCAAGAGTTTTTCCCCTCTTTGTCTTGTTCCATCCTGGAACCCACACCACCGCTGTGGCTTTTCATGCTCTCAGCCCCTTTCACTTCACCGTGAATGCTAGACCAATCCCTCTTGGTCATGACACTTAGTGTCTCCAGTCTATTTCAGACCTCTCAACCATGGATCCTCCCCGCATGGCTTGTCTCGGCTTCTAGGACCTTCATAGTCATACTAGCACCTTTTTCATTACTGCTCATTCTGAGCTTTTCAGGACAGTCACATGTCCACATGCACCTCTAGGATGCTTTTGTATTCCTCACTTCCAGTGATACCTATATTCAAACATTGAATAAATTCACATGTTCAATTTATTCCCATCAATTTTTGCCTCTTAAAAAAGAACTTGTAACATCATAACCCAATCATATACACATGCATATTCATAAGCAAGAATTGCAAAATAATCCAATACTTATCTGTATTGTGTGTTTCCTTGTTGGTCCACAGGATCCTGCTTTGCTTTGCAAGCCTTGGGATCGCCTATGGACTTGGATGTTAGGCCAACACGCAGTCTGCTTCACAACATCCTTATATATATATATATATATATATATATATATATATTAGGCACAGTCAAGACAACCTTCAGTTGGGTTTATCAGACCGTCCAACCAAGCCAATATACAATTGGGTTTATCAGGCTGCTGCCAATCAAGCCAATACACTGCTGGGTTTATCAGGCTACTCAGCTAAGCCAGCTAATAGTTGGGTTTATCAGACTACAAGTAGTTAAGCCAACATTGTACCGTTTCCACAATTTCCACAACATCAAATAATTACACAATCAAGCCAACCTTTAGTTGGGTTTATCAGACCATCAACAATTCACCCGCACTTATATCAACAATACACTTATATCAACAATGCACTTATATCAACAACCAATCCACCAAGCCAACACAGTTGGGTTTATCATGCCATCAACAATAACACATGCACTTATATCAAAAACCAGTCAACCAAGCCAACACAGTTGGGTTTATCAGGCCATCAACAATAACACATGCACTTATACCAACAATAAACGACCATTTCCAGGTCCACGACCTACTATGGATCCCTAGGCATATAATAGCCCAACATCTCCTTCCAGTACATCTTTATGCCGATTGGGAAGGAAACTTTATCATTACCATTTCCAGGTTTCATTTCCAGCAGTGAGCTCTAATTCCACTACCCCACACAACACAAGAATCCACCCCCTTCTCTGCTCTTCAGTCCCTCAGAAATGTCTCCTTCTCTGTGCTCTTCAGTAGGAGGTAGGATGAGCTCAAGCCATTGTCCATTTAGTGTACAATACCAGACTACATCTGTTTAGCCTGACAACACAAGCAATATAAGCATATTCGTTAGCGTTATTGCTCTAAAATTGTAACCACATTTCACATCATTCACTATCAAGTATTGAGACACCAGGAGTGCGTCCACTTCCTAGAGTGTAATCAATATTGAAAACCCTTCCATGACCCGACATCGGGAAAGTGTGCACCCATTTTTTATGTGTGCCATGTAGGCGCTATTCATACTCAAGCAATCGATCATAATGGAAATAAAATTGAAACATGCTCTGCATATTGAATTTAACAATTTGACATGCATATTCTTAGCTAGGGTCAGAGAACACTTATCCATTTGCCGAGGCAAAATTCCTTTGTTAAGGAGGAATGAGGGATCCCTTCTCTGAGTTGACAGTCCCTCGGTTTTCCATCCCAACTCCTTTTTACATTTCATATTCGCACATGTCTTACCGACATAATCCATACCATCTCACTCATGTTGCTTACCAAACATGTAGTGCAGATGAGACATTTCCAAAATGTCCAATGGAGTTTCACCCAAAACCCATTTCCAAGATAGGGGAAAACCTTCCCATGAAGTTTGGATCCTGCAGGCCATCACACATGATCTTCCTGCAGTGTGTGCCCCTGGTACATTCATCAAATAGCCAAATAGTCAATCACTATCTGATAATACAATCCAAATTTGATTGTTCCATAACCAAGCAATGACATTAGTAATTAAATTCAATGAGAATTTGCAACTCTGTTTACTACATAAATTGATTTGCTTGGCAATGAGGTGATCCTCAATTGTGGGTCTCTTGTAAGCAGCACCACTATTCCCATTATAATTTTATGCTTACTAGCATAACATGAATACCCACTTACAATGTGTCCTCCTAATACAATCTTATGCAAGCCGATAGTGATTAGTAGTTGTCAGCAACTTCTCAATTCTGAAATTTAAAATCCCAAATTGACAACTCATTCTGCATACAAACTATTTTTACACCCATGAGACTCTTCTCATGAGGTTTGGCTCTTTCATAGGGTAGATTTCGGCCTTTGTCATGGTCTTACCCACATTGCCATGCCCGAAACCATCTACTTGAACCCTGAATTCACTTCAATCAGCCAAACACTTAGTAAGTCTAGATGCATATAACTTTTTCATTGCTGCAACAATCACTGAAGCATTTTCAGGATTTATAAAATTCAAACACTTCCAGCTATTAGCATATCAATATTACCAAAACTCATCCACTTCATGAATCATTATTGTACTTTAATTTACAAGGTACAGTCTCCTCATTTATGCAATTTAAGGGTTTAGATACTTCTTACTTCACAAGCGTATCATTTGTACCACCTTGCTCTTCCATAGAGCATTTCCAGTAGCCAATTGATCATGACTACCCTCTTCATGCACTTACTATCCTGCATTCATGTCAGCTCTTGAAATGGTTCCAGAATTGCCATCAATTCATCATTTCAGCCATTAGTTATTCATAATGACACATGCACTATCTTTATGCATTCATGCATTGCATCACAACATCTGCACCCGTACTCATGTATGCATATCTACAACATTTACTCATACTTTTCATATGCATCCATTCAATGCATAACTACAAGATTTATAAAATATTTTAATCCATAACCACTCAATGCTACCTTGCATTGATTCAGGAATACTATGCATTCAAACATACCATGCATGGCCCAACCATGACTACTTCATATAGGATGCATGACTATAATCGAGATAATCAGGGCTTACTTTCCTTGGGCTACTAAGCTCATAACAACATAATACAGGCATGACACATTTCTCTATGAATGAAGTATAAAGTTCAAATACCCACATGGTATGAGACCCCTTGCTTTTACCACTCCATGCAATTGTCATAATTAAACTCTTACCTTCATGGGTCCTACTTACACCCTTGAAATTACCAGTTTGGTTGGTCCTTTGCAGGAGATTACATAATTTTCTCACCAACTTTTTGATTCTGGGCTTGTTTCCTTATCCCTTTCTTCATAGGGTTACTAGTCACATTCATTAACATCAGCAACATATTCAGCCATGTCCAGGTTGTCGTTGGTTTTCCCACTAATGTCAACACCAATGCAATAATTACCATTAGTGGTTCATTATACATGTATAATTCTCACTACTCTTACCAACATGTAATATCCTATGCATGCAAGGCATATCTTCATACATTTCATGTATGAAAATTATAAATGTAATTATAATTAGCAAGACAGGGTTTAAGGAATTTTCCCTTTTCAAATCCCTCATCTTTGTATGGAACTCCTCTTCCACACAACAACTGGTTTGTCCATACTGACAGCCACTAGTACTTTCCAGCATTGCATTCAAACTCTGGGGATTCCCCCTTGTTCCCTGCTGGTAAGATTTCCAACGCCTATCCACATGCTTCATTCTGACCTCAGGTGTGAAAACCACACCACTTCTAACATGATGATTTTCATCAAATTTAGGCAAAACCCACAACTGTATTTTGGTCTGAATTGCCAACTTCAGCCACCTAGAATTCTTCTTCCTTTTCAGTCCTGAGACTGTTGAGAAACCCAATGAGAAATTCACTACAAAAACCACTGGAACACTAGTTGGAATTGCTGAAAATTCCACTAAAAACAGTTGAAAGCTGCTCGAAAAATCCACTTGAAACCCCAAATTTTCTTTCTCCCTATCGGGTCTCTTCCCCACTATCTTCCCAACGTTTTGGCGATCAAAATGTCTAATTTCCTCTGCTTCCCATCAGCGGTTTTTTCACCTATTTCCTTCTGGCGTGTCGGACTTGTAGTGGTCTAAGCTCCTGATCTGTATCGGCGATGCCAAGGACTGTTCATCAGGTCCTTTCTTCACTAACCTTTCGATGTTTCAGGTTTGTATTTGTCTAGACTTTCGATTTGCATCGGCAATGCCAAACTAATATGTGTCGGCGATCGAAACGTTACCTGCCATGGCATCGGCGGTCGGATCCACTAAATACTCGCTTGTCGGATGGTTAGTTCCATAGTCATCCACAATGGCGACAATCCAACAACTAAGGTTTTCTGCGGCCATAACCCTATCGACGGTCGGAGCAACCAGCAACTGCGTCGTCGGATGACTAGTCCCATAGACATCCGCAACTGCAGGTGGAAATCCCACTGCAGGTTCCGTGGACAATCATCGACTGTCGAATCCACTAACCATTGGGTGGAGAGTGCCTTATACTGCCGCAATGGCGGACGCACAAGCAACTAGATTTTTTTGATGCTCATTGGCGGTTTCATCCACTAAAATTTTTCGACACTTTCTGCACTTAGAGAAATTTCGGAATTTTTCTTCCCTTGCCTGTCGTCGCATCGGCTCTTCAAACAACTAAATTTCGTGGATGTTTTCGTACTTCAATTTTTTCAAACTTTTCTTTTTCCTTCTCCTCTGCGTCGGCGCTTTCGTCCTCTATCTTCCACTGACGTCGATGGCCTTTATCGGGGTTCTGTTTGACTAAACGAGCCGACGTTTCGGTGGTACCATCATCTAAATATCACCGATCCCTTCGACTGATCTTCACCGATCAATCCACTAATGTCCACCGTCGTTTCGACAATCTCATCAACTAAGTTTCTTCGATGCATTCAACATTTAGGAAAATTTTGGCAAAAATGACTTCAGGAGTCCGCCGCCGTGTCGGCTATTTCCTTAATTATTTTCTAACGTTGAGGCTATGCCATCAAGTAATCATCGGTGATGTCAACAACTATCCTTTTCCGATCGCCGATGATCCCGTTCATTAGAATTTTTTTTCCGCTGCGTTGATGGTCAGGTGCTCTATGCATCGGGTGGCTAGTCGTCTTGGTTTCTGCAACGATGGCCAATGGTCCTTCTATGTCTTCCGTGACCACAAGCCTATCGATGGACCCAACCACTAACTTCTTTCGACATTCATCTGCGATCCAAATGACTAAATTCTTCTGACGCATCGACAGTATGAACCACTAAATTTATCCGATGTGTCTGCGGCTTAATCAACAAACTTCTTCCGCTGCATTGGCGGTCCAAACCACTAACTTTCGTCGACACTTCCTCCTTCGTCCGCCGCTGCGTCGTCTTCTCCATCAACTAAACTTTGCTGACGATTTCCTTACTTAGAGAATTTTCTGAAAATTATCTTTCCTCCTCCGTGTTGGCGCCCTTATCATCTAATTTCTGCCGACATTGCGGCGTCTTCATCATCTATTTTTCGGTGAAAAATTCCTTTCTCTTCTGCCGACATTTGTCGCTTCATCGGCTGCACCATCCACTAAACTTTGGTGACGTTCGGTGGTCTTCCAGAGATCTCCGCCACGGTGTCGACTACTTCCTTATCTATTTTCTCATCGAAACTTCTTTTATCTTCCACCGACATTTCGGCTACTTACTCAACTAATCTTTGTCGACACTGCGGCTTCAAATTCAACTATTCTTTGCCGACGTATCAGCTCCGATTTCAGCTATATTTCACTAACGTCGATGGTTTGTATCGGACGACCTTTTGACTAAACCAGCCGACGTTTCGGTGGTTCCATCCACAAGTTTTCTCTGCCATTTCGGCCATCTTCAGTTAAGCTGAGCCAATGTATCGGCTCAGGTTTCCTCTAATTTTCGCCAAAACCTCCGTCAACTTCGACCACTTTCAAAAATTCTATCCTGCCAATTTCCTGTTGGGCGGAATTTTGTCTAAGCTGTCCGATGCATCATAGAAGCTTCAGATTAAGTCTTTCGATGAGCCGAGGGTCTTGGCACTTAGAATTTTTTTTTTTGTGGAAGTTTTCTGATCTCTGTTGGGCAGAGGGAAACCTGCCTTTGCTAGCTGGTTTCTCATGGCCCTCTGAGGCCCAATGCTGCAATGATGGCTCTGTCACTGCATCTTCATAGCCCATTCAGGCCCATGCTGCAACATAATCTCTGATACCATACTGTAACATCCCCGATGCTCTGACCGACGAAGAGGACGCTTCCAAACTATCAAACATACGGGCAAATGGCCCCATGAACATCAACATACATATAAACTGAAATAAAATGCTCAAACATAAAACCTACTAAGATGTCTGGTCATTCACATACATAGCGGAAGCAAACATACATTCATTCAATCATACCACATGTTCATCATATTCTTTAATCAGTAATGTAAATGTAGAAGCAAAATGGACAAGGATACTTATCTCATAGAGAACTTGTCCCGCAACCAGCTACATCGCTGCAACGTTCCACCCAACCATAGGCCAGCGTGCTCATCAATCTCTCAGCAACATTGCCACCCCTGAGCTGGGCATGATTCCCCAAGGAATAAGGGACTAAGCAGGCTTACACATAGCCAAGGTACATAAATCAGCCAAGCCCACACAGTAGGGCTTATCAGGCTATCAAGGAGTTGGGAGAAGCTAAATGCTAAGTTGGTAAGCTCATGGAAGAGCTAAAGATGCCTACACCAGAGCTATCCTGACCTCTAAGACACCCACATAGACCCGACACCAGGAATCAGTCCCTTCTTTGCTTCACAGTCCCTCAGGCCCTGATTTCCATTGCCAGTTCTCTTCCAGGGTTGTGGAGAAGAAAGCTAGCCATCTAAATCCGTCTGTGTGGCTCCCCAATCCCAGGTTTCTTAAGCATACCCAGCCTTCAATCCCACTCCACATAGTCTAAAGAGAAACCACTACATACCCGTAGTAAAACAAAATCAATTCACAGCTCTGTGAAGGAACACAAGGCAACAGGGTGACAACCCAAAATGGTGGATGTGGCTCAAGCCAAACAAGGTGATTCAGAGTTGTTCTTGGCCCTAGCGTGGCAAAAATAACTCAGCAGCAACCACAAAAGGTGATTACCCACACAAAACAACCCAAATCCAGGGGAAGAACAACAACCACGCTTTTACCACTGCTACAACGGGAGAAAACACAACTCACAGCAAATCCCCAAATGGAGGTGAAGGTTCGATTCTCAGCCTGGATAGGGGAAACACAGTCCTGATCTACGCTTGAGGTAAAATAGTACTCCCTGTGTGAAAGGAAAACTTACATAGACCACATTCAGCCAAAGGTGGAGAGAGGCCCGACTTCCTGCATGAGGAGGGAAAACAGAAGCGGTGGGGAGAGTGGACAGAACGATCCGGCATCCCAAACGACGCGTGAGGAAAACCACTTCCAGCCCGTGCGTGTGACTGAACCAGCTGGTGGAGAGTGCATGGGGGTAGTCCTGCCACCCACCACTACTCAACATTAACTGCCCTCAACTAACATAGGAGCTTAAGTGGTTGACACATGGCTTTTCCCCATGGGTTAGACAATCCCCCCCCCACCCCTTAACCTTAGGAAATCATGCCCTTTTCATTTAACATTGCACCATCATAGCTGGTTGTAGGTTTTCGATTAATTTTTCATGTTTACATGATGCCAGAACTATAATGTGCTGGATGGCATGGTATACCATCAATAATGATCCCAATTGCCGAAACATAACACAACCAAATCGATGGTGGGCCTTTTTCCTTTAGCTCCTCACCATGATTAATTACAATATATACATCATGTACCTTTAATGCAAACGGGGTCAAAATTGGGGTGTTACAATTATACCATTGTATGCTCGACACACTTAAATAGGTTCATTCGCGATAGACATTCATTTAGCATAGACACAAAGACACATGTTTAACGTAGAAACCCATACGGGAAAAACCACAAAGACACTCTTCATCTAGCATGAGTAATATTTGAACGCCTTTGGTCTACACACACAACCCGCAGGCTCTTCTTTAGATCTTCTTTAAAATCAATGAATTCTTTACTTGTGCCATGGTTTTAGGTTTAGGTCTCACTCTTTGGTCCCCCTCTTCTTCTATATCTATCTCTCCATGTATATCTATCTATATTTGATCCGCACACCGCTTGGATCAACTTTATAGGATTTTACACTTCTTGATTTACCCATCAAATGTTTCTCAACTATTAGTCGATAGGTTGTTCTACCCACCCAAAACATCCCATTATATTTAAATATAGGCGCTATCGACCCATTTTACAATCATTCTTTATTCCCAAAATAGACTATTATTCTAACTACCTCTTACCCAAAACTTTGTCGAACTCCTCATTTCAACTTTCTCTTCTCCCCTTTTGTCACAACCTCTTTCGTCATGGCCTTTGCTTTCCTTGCAACTGAAATCTTCATTTTTCTGAACAAAATTATGTTTATCTTTTCCTAGGGCCAACAGGCCCCCCAACACTCACTTGTGGATCGTCTTGAGCCACTATAGTTCAAAATTTATATTGGGTCGCCATCAATAATTCCCAAGATATGAACCCAACAGAGTATAACTCCGTCAGCAACACCTATGATGCAAGTGAGGTCTCACCCGAGATATCTATGGGGACTGTTAGAACCAAGTTTTTGTAGTTATGGAAGGGGATTTTCTTATCTCAACATCATTAGGCCACTCGACAGAAACCAAGAAATGGAATCATACATATATCAGTGAATACATCATATTGATCCATCGACATACATAGACAACATTTAAAATATATAGATTCTAGCACAAATTAATCAACATTCCATACTATTATACCATTATATGCTCGACACACTTAAACAGGTTCATTCACGATAAACATTCATTCATCATAAACAAAAAGACACATGTTTAACGTATAAACCCATACATGAAAAACCACAAAGGCGCTCTTCATTTGGTATGAGTAGTATTTGAACGCCTTTGGTTTGCGCACACAACCTAGAGACTATTCTTTAGATCTTCTTTACAATCAATGAATTCTTTACTCGTCTCATGCTCTCAGTTTTAGGTCTCTCTCTATGTTCCTCCTCTCCATCTATATCTATCTATCCATGTATATCTATCTATATTTGATCTACACACCGCTTGGATCGACTTTATAGGATTTTACATTTCTTGATTTACCCATCGACTGATTCTCAACTGTTAGTCGACAGGTTTTTCTACCCACTCAAAAATCCCATTATATTTAAATATGGGCTCTATCGGCCCAGTTTATAATCATTCTTTATTCCCAAAATAGAATATTATTCTAACTACCTCTTACCCAAGACTTTGTCGAACTCCTCATTTCGACTCTCTTCTCCCCTTTTGTCGCAGCCTCTTCCGTCGCGGTCTTTGCTCACCTTGTGACTGGAATATTAACTTTTACGAACAAAATTTTGTTTATGTTTTCTTAGGACCAACAGAAATCATGAGCCCAAGCTGGTATTCTTTTCTATGAGATCATCTCTTGAGGCATCTCCATAGGCCTTTGAGGCTATGCCATGTCATGGCCTTCTGGTATTGGTTCTTCTTCAACATTGCAGATTGGAATTATTGGGGCTTTATGTTCTTCTTCTTGATATTCTTTGGCATGGTTCTTTTTGGACCTACTAAAAGTTGCATCTTCATCAAATATAACATCTTTGCTGATTTCAATATGGTGAAAACCTGGAATGTACACCATAATCTTTCCACTGATCACTATATCCAACAAATATTCTATTCTTTCCGAAAGGGTCCAATTTTGTTCTTTTTTCCTTGGGAACATGTATAAACACAGGACAACAAAAAATATTTGGGTGGTTGACTTCAAGCTTCTCCACGATTAACATCTCTTCAGGAGTTTTGTTCCCAATAACACTATGAGCAATTATGTTTTGAACATATACTACGGTTCTAGTTGCTTCAGCCCATAGGTTCACAACTTCCATACTGGTTCTATTCTTTCTTTTTGCTACTCCATTCTTTTGTGGATTATAAGGTATGGTGAGCTCCCTCTTAATCCTAGCTTCCTTGCAGAAATATTTAAATTCATTGGAAGTGAATTCTCCTCCATTGTCAGATCTCAAGGTCTTGATATTATTTTCAGATAAGTTTTCCACAAGATCCTTGAATTATTTGAATATTTCAAATACTCCATATTTTCCTTTTAGGAAATAAATCCAAGTCTTGCGAGAGTAGTCATCTATAAATGAAACATAATATGCATACCCTCTTAGTGAAGTGGCTGACATTGGACTGCATACATATGAATGAACTATATCCAAGATTCCTTTTGCTTTACCGTTGCTGCTTGGAAATGGGTTCTTGGTGTTCTTCCCTTGAGCATGGCCTTTGAAAAATCCTTGATGATTGACTTGAATTTCTGGTAAACCTGTGACAACCTTGATCACAATTAGTATTGATTTATAGTTCACATGAGCAAGTCTTATGTGCCATAATTCACATGGGTTGATTATACCTATTGTTAGGGATGAGTCTGTATGTACCTTTAGCTTGTAAAGTCATCCTTCTACTACAATCACAACTACATCATCTATTGTCTTTCCCTTTGGCCACATAAGTACTTCTCCATCTACAAAAGCAACTATGAAGCCCTTCTTATCTAGAAATGAGATAGAAAGTAGATTATTTTTCAATCCTGAGGCATATAAGACTTCCTTCATCTTCATATACTTTCATGAGTCCAATTTGTAAAAGGATTCTCCCATTCCCTTGATGGGATATTTAAAGTCATCTCCAAGCTTTATTTATAAGGAGAGCCTTTTTAGACAAGACTTTGAAAAGAGTCTTTATAACTTGTCATATTTCTGGAAGCTCCACTGTCTACAAGCCATGTGTCACTTCTATGAGAGACTAGTCTAATAAGGGTTGAGATTAAGACACATTCTTTAGTGGAGTATCCATATTCATTGTTCTTTTCTTTGTTTGAGTCATCATCTTCTACTGCATGGGCATGGAACTTATTATTTCCCTTCTTGAATTGTTATGCTTTGAGCAGGAAATTTCTTGCAATGTGTCCCATCTTATGACATATGAAGCATTCAAAAGTTGAGAAGTCTCTTTTGTGTCTTGAGTTCCTTTGAAATTTTTTATTTCTTCTGGGAGATTGATCATAGACCTTTCTCTTGTTTGATCCTTTCTTTGCATGAGTTGCCAGGGATTGATATTCATCATCATTTAACGTATCTTATATGTTGGCCATTCTCCCTTCTTCCTACACACACTCCTCACTAAGTCTACTAAACTTGGTGATATTTCTTCTAACACATATACCTCCAATGAAAGATTCCCAATCCCTTGGGAGACCATTCAAGGTGGTCATCACAACTTTTGTTTCCTCACAATGTCACTGATAGCCTCCAATTATTATTTGATTTGAGAAACTCTTGTAAAGTATGATTGTATGGTTTCTCCCTTTTGAATCTTCACTCCCTTGAGTTTATTTCTCAAGGTCATTCTTCTGTTGATGTTCTTTCCTTCAAACAGACTTGTCATAGCATCAAACATTTATTTTGGATTATTCTTTGATGATACTTGAGGAATCAAATGATCCTTGATGGATTCAGCTATGATCCTTTTGGATTTGATCATCTCCTTCTTATGCTTGTTTTTTTCTTCATCTCCCTCTGGCTCCTTAACCTCTTCTTTGATGTAGCCTTCTAGGTAATTTTCTTCAAGGATGAGCATGATTCTGTACTTCCATGCTCTGAATTTTTTTGTTCCTTCAAGCTTGGTTTGTTTGTCCTCTTCAAGGAATGAGAACCTCAAATTGAAGTATAGGAAGTAGTACTTACCAATTTGAGGACTAGTTCTGTAACCTCCTTCAGGATGACCTAGGGTTTGATGCTAAGACCCTAGTTTTTCAGTTATGAACACTCATAGGGTTGAATGCTGGAAAAGATGTGCCTCCCCAAGGAGAGCTAGACTGTATCTTTATTTTCTTGAATTTGGAGATGGAACCTTGAAAAATATGAAGCCTTAGTTCCTCCTAGCAGAAGTGATCGGTCAAAAATTGAAAATATTCAAAATTGAATTCTTCCACCACAGAAAGATGTGCCCTCCTAGGGCGAGTTGAACTAACGTATTTTTTCATTTGATATGATGAGGGATTTTCCTAAAATATCAAACCCTAGATTCTTGTACTATGGGAAAAACTGCTACACAATGTCTTCTTTTAGGTTGGTTCTGATACCATGTTAGATTTTTAAAATTTTTATGCCCAATAATAAGAAAATCACTGAAAGAATGACAAGCACAACAAGACAAAGAAGACACAAATATTTATCCCGGGAAACCCTTGTGGGGAAGAAAACCCTACAAAACTTCCTCGATATAGAATCCAACCAAGTATAGTGTAAGACCACAATACTAAGATAGATTGCTTCTCCTCTTCCAGATGAACTCCTCTTTTTCTCTTTAGTGAACCTGCTTGAGTTGTAAGTGTGGCCAAATGAGGAGAGTGCCTCATCTATTTATACACATCAATTGTGAATTCTAATAACCCAACAAGGCCAACTTCATCTTCCCAGTAGGGTTGACTTGTCCTAGGAGACATAAAAATACATTTTAATAATTCTTTTCTGGGTACTATTGACCCAACTTACAACAAAGGTTTTACCTCAATAATTTACATGAACAATTACATCAAAGACATCCCTAATCGGAGGAATACCATCTCTGGAAGGGAGGGACAACAATACTATAATAGTAAGTACAATAGAATATCTTCCATAGTTACATTATTTCAACATATTTTTCTTTTTATTGATCCAGGATCTACTCATAAGTATGTTACTCTAAGGATGGTTGGTAGTTGTTCTCTAAGAAGATGAAGCACCATAAGTCTTGGCTAGTTCAATTAGCCATAGGAACAAAAAGAAAGGTAAGTGAAGTGGTGTTGGAGTGCCCCATAGAGTTGAATGGGCTCTTCAGAAAGGTATATTTAAATGTCCTATCATTAGGATCTGATGATGCTCTCATTGGCATGGATTGGTTGGAAAGGAATATAGTCAAGGTGGACTATTATGCCAAATCTCTTGAATGCATCGATGAAGAGGGAATGTCAATAGTAGTGAAAGGGATTCCCAATCAGGTTTCAATAAGGAAGATATCAGCCTTGCATCCAAGTAAATTCTACTAGCAAGGTTTCCAACTATCACACAACCATTGTATCAGGTTCCTTTGAAGACAAGGGTGATCATAGGATATAAGAATACAATTTATTGTAAGAGTTTCAAAATGTATTCCCAAATGAATTTCTGGGGATGTTATCACCCAAAAAGGGTTCACTACCTCATCTACCCCATTACATGGCTCATTTGTCCATTTTCCTACCATATTTCCATCAAAAACCCATAAAACCATGCAAAAAGCCTCCAAAAGGCCATAAACCCCCCTTTTTCCTCTAAAAATATCCAAAATTCCTCCAAAAAAGCAAAAATCTCCAAAAAGGAATAAAAAATATAAAATAATGAGGAAAATGAGGAAAAAACCCTAAACAGCTGAAACCCTAAACAGCTGAAACCCTAAAACTGCATGGTTTTCAACTATAAATAAGTGATGGAGACCCCTTATTCAAAATCCACAATCACAAGTACCCTGCCTCTGCCAAAATTGCTCATGAAACCCTAGCTCACCATTGAAGCTACTTTCACCGTGAGAGCCCCTTTTGGCCCATTTCCACCATTGGAGAAAGAGAAGAAGCAGCTTGAAGCTCGGAGCAACCGACATCAGACCAACGCAACGGACTTCACCACCCTCCACATTGGAGGTAACATCAATAAAGATCATTATTTACTATTTACCGTTTTTGTTTCATGTTATTTACTTTCTATTGTTTTGCTTCATGAATGTTTAGATTTAGTTTTTATTTCAGTTATAGCTTTTAATTCATATATCATTTGAACTGCTACTAAGGAATCCATTGTCCTTAGTAGGTACTCATTCGTACAAGCTAGGGCTAAAACCCTAGCAACAGTTTTGGCGACTCCGCTGGCTTTTTTAATTTTTACTTGTCGTTTTCCGTTTTGTACTCTCGGCTGTTGTTTTCGGCCTCCGTACATCGCTATTTTTCTCTCCACAGTCGCGTCCCGACCGCGCCTTTTCAGCCCATAGCCGCGGCCCGACCGCACCTGTTTACTTCAAACCCGCGGTTCGAGCGCCGCTGTTAGCCAGAAACCTGTGACCTGCGCGCGACTGTTGCCTTCCAACCCGCGGTCCGAGCACCGCTGTTAGCCAGAAACCTGCGACCTGCGCGCGACTGTTGCCTTCATACCCGCGGTCCGAGCGCCGCTGTTAGTCAGAAACCTGCGACCTGCGCGCGACTGTTGCCTTCATACCCGCGGTCCGAGCGCCGCTGTTAGCCAAAAAACCTGCGACCTGCGCGCGACTGTTGCCTTCATACCCGCGGTCCGACCGCGCAATTTTGCCCCATACCCGCGATCCACGATTTGATTTTTGCACTTGTTGCCGCGCCAGAACCCAGTCACTTTGCTTCCATATTTCCTGCACTTGCACAGCCATCTGTCCCACCTGCAGCCCTATAGCCTTTCTGTCCCATGTTTACAGAATCGTTTAAAATTTTTTTAGCATTGTTTATTCAGCATTATTTCAGCATTGTTTATTCAGATAAATTTTGCATGGTATAAATTGTTTCATTCAATTATATTGTTATTTCGGAAGTTGCCCTGGCACTTCTCTTTTGGGTTCATAACCTCACCAGCACACAATCTGTCACCTAAATCAAGTGAGACTTAAAAAATACTTAACTCAACCAACATTCTAACCCCACTTGGGGAACATAAAAGAATTTTTGTAGTTAGGTAGGATCAAGGGGATAGGCTTCCAATAACACCCCTTGGTTATTTACACTTGAGACATAGTTGTTGTCCTTTAGGAAACCAAAATCCCCTAGTATTTTTTGACACGGTCACAACCAGATTATCAGAAGGCCTCTCCCTTAGGAGGGTTGAAGTCGTGAGATTGGTTCTGGAGGTCTGAGTGGAATACCGAACTCCATTCAGTAACTGAAGGGCTACCTTTCGTAGTTCTCGGAATATCCCTGTATAGGGAATATTGCGGTTAAAGGACCAAGCGTCAGATTTACCTTTCTGGACGTGTCATGAACAGGGTATCTTAGTTGCCATACTTCTAGGTTTGAGTACTCGGTGTCCCTCCCGGTAGGGGGATACTTTAGCCATTTGACTTTCTTATTTATATTGTCTGACTTGGATTTCATCACCTTGCAGAGGATATACTTAGTTGAGCCATAATACTATTAGTTAGGTGTTTGCATGCTCCCTTACCTCCTCTTGGTCTAGTGAGTCCACCGTTTTCTATTTTTAGCAAACCTGTTGCTTGTTGGTATTCTGACCATTTTTGTTGACACTCCGCCTATTGTAGCACAACTGTTACAGTGGGTGTTTTGAGTTGATTGTTGGCCTGAGCGCCCTATTTTTTGAGCTCTCCTTCTGCACACTCGGTTTCATTAGGGTTTTTTGAGCCTTTTTATAGTTACCTCAACTCACGGAGATTTGACATCATTTATCACCATTGCTTCCCCGAGACATTCTCAGCGCCTCAGAGGTGAGCCCCCACAGCACGGATCACTTGATACCACTCATCGTAGATCTCGAGCCTTGTCACTTGACTCCACTCGTCAGCTGCATAGGACTTCGTCACCAGATTCTGACACCCCTTATTTTACCTCAGACTCGGAGCCTGAATCCAAGAACACCCTTTACACCGCCCCTACTAGCCCCATGGCTGGCGTGAATCCCACTCCCTTAATGGGAGGGACCGTTGGTGGCACATCCACCACTACACCAGTTATCACACCTGTCATGGGTATACCCTCCACAGGAGGCCCATCTACCGTTCCCCTCGCCGTACCTATTCCCATGGCGGGAATACCTATTCCTACTCCATTAGTGGTTCATACTACCCAGGTTGGTGCAGGACCGTCCCATACCACCTTAGTTCCCCCACTTGGGGGTAACCTCCATCACATGACCCCTCCACTTGGGGGCATGGGCCCCAACTTGATCCAACCCACAACCGTGTCACACCCTTCGTCCAGTTTGCCATACATGGCTAGCCTCAACCTACCTGACCTAGCCAGATTAACCAACGACCCCATCCGACACAACCCTGCATGGCCCCACATGCCTACTAAGCTCCCCTCTGACATCCCTAAGTTCGAGGGTAAGGCAGGTGAGGACCCACAGAACCATATCATGTCCTTCCATCTATGGTGTTCCTCAAATTCCATAGTAGACGACTCCATTCACCTCCGTTTATTACAGCGCACTTTCACTGGCTCTGCTGCCAAGTGGTATATCGAGCAACCCCATGGAACCCACGTCACCTTTACATCCCTTGCCTCGACCTTCCTACAGTTCTTCCAGTTACCTGTCCGCTATGACGCAGGCGTTGAGATCCTCCTATCTTGCAGACAAAACACAGCTACCCACATCACAGACCACATTCACGAATGGCGGCGACGCCGTAGCCTATGCAAAATCAAGTTAGATGACCGGATCTTCCTAGATTGGTTCCTCAAATCCCTCCTTCCGCTCATTGCTAAGGATGTGGCAGCCGAAAGACCCCAGTCGGAGGAAGAGGCTATCCTTAAATCCCAGCAGTTCAATCTCATTTACGCCCAGTCGGGTTATCTTTATACCATCATACCTGACGCCCCTCGCGGCGATCCCTCCCAGCACGATGCGCCGGGGGCATCCCATGCTGCCGACGGCATCATTGGCCGTCTCTCTTCGCAGCCTCAGCCATTTTCCATAGCCCTTCCTCCCCCTGGCCCTGAACCTTCGTGGGGTACATCACAGTCCGGAGCAACCAACTCGTATGCTCAAATGCCACATCAACACCATTCCCATGGACCCTCCTGTCCACCTCAGTGTTTCAGCCATATGACTCCCGCTTGCCCCCCCCCGATCGCACCTCAGCCCTACTATCATCAGCAGGCTGCACCAGCTCTTGCGCCACCACAAGCTCAACCTCATTATTATCAGCCACAGCCAGCCCCTGCGGCAAACCCACAACCTGCTCCACAGCACTATCAACAACCCCCTCAAGTAGCTGCACCAGTATAGTCTCCACCTCCATATTATCCACCGCAGCCTGCTCTCGCACCTGCGCAGACTCAGAATCCACCTACTACCCAAGGGCAGGTTTACGCCCAAGAAAACCCGCCGCTAAACCAGAACAACCAACGCAACCAGGGCCAACAAAACCGCGGCAGAGGCCGCAACCGTGGGAACAACCAACAGACCGAGTAAGCTGGTCAACACCCTAATCCCCCCGCTAACCATAACGCGGCCCCTACCAACCAAAACCCTGATCGCCCACCCAAACAGGCTAAAAACCCTAATTTACGAACAAACTATCCTTGTTCTGTTTGCGGGGTATATGGCCACTACACACATTTTTGTCCACTTATGGAGTGAGTTCAACAACTTTTGGCTGCTGATAGACTACGCCCAGGACAGGCAGCTCCTCAAGCACCACCCAATCCCCCACAACCTCAGCAGCCACCTTTGGTGCTACAAAACCCCTTACCAAACCAAGGCTTAGTGAACACTGAACCATTGGCTCCACCTCCAGCTAATGCACCCATCCAACAAATCACTTACGCGGCTCCTGATCAACCCATATTTGACTCAGGTACCCACCATCTGTTGATGATGTCCTCCGATGAGGTCAACCTCCAGACTCGGCGGAACCAATATGGCTCCACCCCGGAAGCCCCTCCTGCCAATAACCCCGCTAATGCTCATCCCGCAGATCAAGCGTTACATATACCTCCACCTCCACTAGATGGAGCTCCCAAAACAGCCCGTTTCCCACTTCGCCGTATCAACAACAACCCCAATGCGTGGGATGCATCTAACTACAACATTGTCGATGATTTAGCCCAATCCCCCGCAGCCATGTCTGTGTTAGAAGTCTTGAAAAACTGCCCTTCGCAGCGTAAGAATTTACTCTCAGCCATTGGAGCTATCGATCTGAATGATTCACAGTTAATGGCATTTGATTTGGACCAATCCGAACCCCGCCTGCCTTCCAATTTATCATTCCAAGTTTCTGTCTCCATACGGAATTTTGTCGTCCATCGATGCATTATTGATGAAGGTGCCTCTACATGTGTCATGCCCACCTCCATCTGGCAGAAAATGGGATCCCCCCCTCTCCAGCAGTCCTCTACTGCGTTGCGAGCCTATGACGGCCGTTCAACTCAGCCACAAGGCCTATTGACCAATGTCCCCCTTCAGCTGGCTGGCAAAACCGTCCTAATCAACATCGAGGTTATCAATGCCCAGCTCGATTATAACCTGTTACTTGGCCGCAGCTACATGTATGCCATGCGAGCAGTTGCTTCTACCGTTTTTTGTATCATGATGTTCCCCCATGAGGGACGCGTGGTCACGGTTGACCAACTTACTTACCACGACCCCAATTCCCTTGCGGCACCTGAAAATGTCCTCCCCATGGTAGAACAACCTATCTCAGGTGCCACCAACATAATCGTTTCTTCTATAGGGCGCGTGCTCCCCATGGTTGAACTACCTATTTCAGATGCCACCACCTCATTCGTGTCTTCAGTGGGTCCCGTCGTTTACTCAGATGCACCAATGATCTCAACCTTCCCATCTATTCCACCCCCGTCTCCTACCACTGAAGTGTCCGACCTATGCACCCTGTCCCACATCACGCGGACTCTTACTAATCAAACACCTTTATTGCCTAAACCCCCTTTGGTACCTAGTCACATTGGTGCTACACCCATTCATACCATTCCTTTCCTCTTCCCTCCCTCGGGAGTGGCTAGCGCCCCGGTCATGGCTACCCTCCACCTCCCTGGTTTAACCTTGGGATTACCCGTTTGGGATCTTTCGCCTCCCGTCCCCCCGCCGACACCAAATGTCGTCCTGCAACCGGTGCAGCCCATTGCCACTACTCGTCAACCACCTCCCGGTATCACTACCCCGTCGTCCTCCGTACAACCTCCCCCTCCTCTTACCAAACCCACTGGGGGCAGAGGTCCCCAACCTTACACTGCTGTCCCACCTGCTAAGACAGTCAAAAACCCCCCTGTGTTTCGTGCTCCTCCCAAATGCGTGCTATGCGATGAGTTGGGCCATGCGACTCACCTATGCCCTCAGTTACCAGCATTAAAGAAGTACATGCAAATGCTCGACGACGACCCCACCATCCCGGTTGTCCATCTAGATCCAACCCCTACGCCTCATGACAAATCCCTGCGCACTAACCACTCCTGTGCCTTATGCGATGTTTACGGGCATTACTCCCATCACTGTCCCGATCTCCCCGAGTACAGGCTAGCTCTCTT
>LPNX010560161.1:202231-291740 GCA_001517045.1 Pseudotsuga menziesii
AGTGTGTTTTTTGCGTTTCGGCAGGCCGATTATTAGGTTTCATCATTTCCCAGAAAGGAATTACTGTTGATCCCCTGAAAGCCCAAGCCATCTTAGACCTTCCTTCTCCTCGAACGCTCCGACAACTCCAAAGTCTGCAAGGGCGATCCAATTTTCTTTGACGCTTCGTTCCTGATTACGCCACAACCGTCCACGGTTTCTTGCGCCTGCTCCGTACCCATGTACCCTTTGTCTGGGACACGAAAGCATAAGCTGCAATCGAAGACCTCAAGAAAGCTCTCACACAAGCCCCCTTGATCTCCCCTCCGGATTTCTCTAAAGACTTCATCCTCTACGTCTCAGCATCTGAACATGCTGTGTCCGGAGTCTTGGTTCAAGAAGACACCTCACGCCAAGAGCATGTCATTTACTACGTCAGCCAGACCTTGTCTGGACCACCCCTACGTTACCCATATGAGGAGAGACTAGCCTTAGCCGTGGTATTTTCCGTCCAAAAATTGAGACACTACATTTTACTTAGTCATACCACAGTTGTCGCCGATTCTAACCCCATGGTATATCTCTTAAATCGACGTCTCCTGCAAGGTCGTGTGGCTAAATGGGTCATTATCCTCCAAGAATATGACCTCACATTCCGAACACCTAAGAGCACTAAAGCCCTTGCGCTTGCCCAGCTCATCACTGATCTCCCCTCCTTCATCCCGGCCCCACCTATCTCCGAGGAGTTACCCGATAATCACTTGTTCACCATCTCGTCCGAAGACCCGTGGTACGGTGATATCTTGTTATACCTGCGCACGCAAAAGTTCCGACCCACCGTCACTCGTAATGGACGTCGTTGTATCCGTCATCAAGCCTCTCGCTACCTCCTCATCGGAGATGTCCTTTACCGGCGAGGAATCGGCACGATTCTTCGTCGTTGCCTTACACACGAGGAAGCTAAACAGGTCCTTAATGATTGTCATAGCGGTGCCTGCGGCGGCCATTTCTCAGGGATGGCCACTACCCAAAAGGTTGTCTGCGCAGGATACTTCTGGCCTACACTTTTCACTGACTGCATCACTGCGGTCAAGCATTGCCATAACTGCCAACTTTTTGCCCCCAAAGCCAGGACACCACCTGCTCCGTTACACCCAGTCGTCACCGTTGGTCCCTTTTGTAAGTGGGCCATCGACTTCATGGAGTGTAGACCCACATCTGCGAACGGCCATAAGTACATCGTTGTCACCGTCGATTACTTCACCAAATGGGCAGAAGCCATGCCCACTTTCAACTGCACCGCTGAGACTGCTGCCCGTTTCTTTTTCAACCATGTCATCACTCGATTCGGGGTCCCTAAACAGTTAGTCTCCGACCATGGATCACACTTTGAAGATTCCGTTTGGCGCGAATTATCCACCTTCCTCAAATTTCAACACCAGTTTTCCTCGGCTTACTACCCTCAAGGGAATGGTCAAGTCAAAGCTGTTAACAAAATCCTCAAAACCATACTCCAACGTACTGTTGATCAGCATAAGTCCAATTGGCACCATATGCTATTCCCTGCCTTATGGGCTTACCGTACCTCCACCAAAACCACCACCAGTTTTACCCCGTTTCATTTAGTTCACGGTGTAGAGTCTGTCCTCCCCATCGAGTGTCAGATACCTGCCTTACACATCGCCGTTGAGCTTCTACCCGATACCTCCCCCCTTGAGCACCGTCTGTTATCCCTCGAACAAGCCGATGAACATCATCGTGCCACCCTCCAGAACATCGAGGCTGCCAAAATCCGCTCCCAAGCCAGTTATGACAAACATGTTCACCCCCGAACTTTCCACGAGGGGGACCTCGTCCTCGCCTATGACCAAGCCAACGACAAAAAAGGTAAAGGAAAGTTCGAATCCATGTGGCAAGGCCCTTACATTGTGCAGACTTGCCTCGGCAAGGGGGCATACGTGTTAGCTAACTCTGAAGGCCAACCTTTACGCAACCCCCGTAATGGGTTGTACCTTAAACGTTTTTACCCATAACTGGAACCGCGACCTCATTGGTCTGTATTGTACAGTTTGCTCCCTTTGTGTTTTTTACCCTTTTTACCATAATCTTACATTCATCGTTTGTTGCATGCCCACAAATGGACCATTTTCCACCTCATTACATTGGCTTCGCTGATGGTGCAAGCCGCTGGTCTCCCAACCTGGCTTCTGCAGCATGGGTCTTGTATTCCCCTTCTGATGAACTGATTCACCTTGACGGAACCTGTATAGGCGCTGCTACCAATAACCAGGTGGAGTATGATGCTGTGACCGGTCTCCTGACTGCTGCCCTCCAGATGGGCATACGTCACCTCCATGTGTTCTTGGACTCCCAGCTCCTTGTCTCCCAGATCAACAACTGCTACCAGGTGCGCGATCCTTGCCTATTTAGAAAATTCCTGCGTACAAAACAACTTAGCCGACAGTTTGAATCCATTACATTCACACATGTCCCAAGAGCTCAAAATAGTGTCGCAGATCAAATGGCCAATAATATCCTCGATTGGCATATCAATCATACCATGTAAACCTCCGTCATGCATCTCATCCACATATATATATATAAAACTAAAAAGACTGCATTACATCAACATTTGCATCCATACACATAAACCATAAATATCCATAGGGCATCCACGCGCCTAATCATACATACATCATACTGCATCACATAAAATACGCAGGGGGCATCCACGTGCCCAACACCCTAGACTACTTGCATCCATGTGCAATACAAACACATCAAACATCATAAAGCGCATCCATGTGCGTACACCCAAGCCAACATCACAACAAAAAGTGCATCCACGTGCATAAATATATACATATCCAAAAAATACATGTTACAAGACTATCCATGTCTTGAGTACCCCTGTACTCAGCTATACAAAAAATGCATATACATCCATCAAGCCTCATATACTACAAGCTGTAGCTACAAAAAATCGGGGAGAGTCCCCTGCTCTCCCTAATGGGAATCATACCCTGGATCACTATCCGTGTCAGCAGCCTCTGACTCCTCCCCCTGCTCCTCCACCGGCGAGTCCTCATCTCGCCTGGGCCCCTGAGCCCGTGCCCGGTCCGCCAATAGAGCTACACGGATCGCAATCGCTCTAAAGTCGCGCGGCGCCTCCCATCAATCCCGGATCACAGCAGGATCTAAGTCTCGCCACCCCCGGTCAGTCACTCCCTCCAGTAGCCGATCTAACAGCACCCGTAAGGCCTGCAGTGTCCCCTCAGGGTCTGGGCGACGACCCGGCCCCCGCCCAGGCAAAGCTGGAATGGCCACAACCCCTCTACGGGGCACATGATCTGGCGGCGGCCTCGGACCCACATCTGCAAACACCCAGTTGTCAGTCACAATATATCAACCATATATCATATATAACATAAAAACTGGACAATACAATTAAATCATACATACCATCTGGACCCCATGCCTGTCCTGGTGGCCGTGGCGCATCTGGATCCCCTGTGAAGTCCATGTCTCTGTAGGGATAATCCTCCAGCGCCAGTGGTAGCTGGAGCCACTTCATATACAGCTCCCGAGTAAAATACCGCCCAACGTCCCCGCCCCCACGGCGACGCATCATCTCTCCCCATCGTATCATCCAAGGCTCCCTCAAGCCTCCCTCTCCGACCGGCACCCGCGGCCGCAGTGTGGGGACCCTCTCCATGAAGAATGCAACTAGAAAGGAACCAAAACAGAATCCCTTGCCAGCTTCCTTCGCTGCGGTCAGCTGTCGCTGCACGCAGGTCAGGAACATCTGGCCCCACGCAAAATAAGTCACAGCCAGTACTCGCTCTACGATCTGCATCTGACCCCCAGACACCTTCTCAGGTGACTGGGATCCCAAAATCCGTACCACACAGGCTGCCATCGCACGTACTGCTGGCTCCCGTAAGTCCTGAATCCGGAGTACATTCCTATGCACCCTCGCGTCTGCCCTGCACAACCGCACTGCCAAGTCATCTATATCCAGATCCGCGGAGACCCGCGGCTGTGTATCTGCTACCCTCCCCAGGCAGGGTAACCCCGTCAAGAAATAAGCATCAATCAGGGTGAGGTCCACCCTCTCTCCCTGCACCTGAAACTCCTGTGTCTCGGGCTCCCAGAAATCAATCAAGTAGTTCAGCAGTAACCCTGCTGACCGTATAATCGGGATCTCAGCAAACTTTAGCAGTCCGAAGAGCCCCAGCATGGACCGCACCCGATGGTCCTCTCGGATGGCAGTCACTAGGTCCTCTGGCATCTCCCTCTCCCGCCATATCACCCGTGGCATCCTGCAAATCACACAAAGAAGTCTCATTAGGCTCATGTCCAAATAACAGACCTACCCACCCATCCATAACCCAGAACAGTCGCGGTCCAGACCGCGGCTGTCAAGATGAACAGTCGCAGTCCAGACCGCGGCTGTCAAGCCCGACAGTCGCGGTCCAGACTGCGGCTGTCAAGCCGAACAGTCGCGGTCCCGACCGTGGCTGTCAAGCCCCACAGTCACTGTCCAAACCGCGGCTGTCAAGCCGAACAGTCGCAGTCCCGACCGCGGCTGTCAAGTCCGACAGTCGCGATCCAGATCGCGGCTGTCAAGCCGAACAGTTGCGGTCTCTGACCGCGGCTGTCCTGGTCAAAACTCACGGTCGAAGACCGCGGTTTTGACCACTAAACCCGCGGTCCACCCCTGTGGACCGTACAACACCGTCCCCTGGGACCCACCAACCCTCCCAACCCAAAAAACAAAACAGGTGTAAGTTTAACGGAATACCTGGCTCTCCCGAATATCGAATCCGCCGGTCGGATCGTCCAAAAATCACACGTAAGCTCTGGTTCACTCCGATCGCGAATCAACCTTGAATAGTACAAATGACGTGTCATGTTGGGCCCACTTACTATTTATAGTCCGTCGACTTTGTTCTTGTTTTGACCATTCTGGACCCATACAGAGTCCTTTTTCCGAACCGTTTCCACCATTGGAATCAGCACAACGAGATCATCCCAATGGTCACCTCATTGCATTTTTTTTTGACTACATCATTTTTTGCCCATTTTTTAGACACCAATAGTTGCCTCGGTTTGCATGCCACTTGGGCCACTCTCCGTTTTTAACACTTTTTATATCGCCCGATTCATTTTTCCGAGCTCGTGATGATGCTTGAGATCATTTCTCGCTCTCACTTGGTACAATTACAACAGTGCGTCCCTACACATTGCCGCATTGATTTGCGCACCACATCGGTCGTCATCCAATTATTTTACATGAGCCATCCACTCCTGTCATACTGCAAATGTCTCGTTATTTTGACACCATTCATCCACCCCGCAAAGAGGCCCATCCGTGTCCCCCCCTAACCTCAGTTCTGGTCATCATACATGTTCCTTCATCGAACACTTCCTCCTTGCCTTACCATTCCCTCAATTCAGAGTTTTCTTATTTGCTTTCAGACTCCTTAAAATTGAAAGCAACCACGAGCATGAACTGTCATGGGCTCGCAAAATCCACATGACAGTAACATTTCATCATTTCAGAGTCTTCTTAGTTGCTTTCAGACTCCTTAAAATTGAAAGCAACCACGAGCATGTACTGTCGTGGGCTCGTAAAATCCACACGACAGTATCATTCCATTACTTCAGAGTCTTCTTATTTGCTTTCAGACTCCTTAAAATTGAAAGCAACCACGAGCATGAACTGTCATGGGCTCATAAAATCCACATGACAGTACCACTTTATATCCACACTTCTGCTAGTTCCCTAACCCATGAAGAAGTCCCCCCGCGCCTCTTGGTGCTATGATCGATCCTCTCGGCAGCACCCCCAATCAGTTCGCCTTTTTTCAGAGTATTCTGCAGTCTCCTACCATTTTACCACAGCTTGAGTCTCCCTCAGCCCAATCACACTCAGATCCTATACCGCTATGATCCCCTTACCACCAGTCAGTTTCATATGCTTCCCGATCATCCCCGCCATCATACTCTGAACAAAGGAAGTTTGAGTCCACCCACTCTATTTGCCCAGTTAGTCTCATCAGTTTATCACTCTTGCCATCAGTACTATCACAGTTCGGTTTTTTCACCTCGCACATTTTAATAATTCTTTTCTGGGTACTATTGACCCAACTTACAACAAAGGTTTTACCTCAATACTTTACATGAACAATTACATCAAAGACATCCCTAATCGGAGGAATACCATCTCTGGAAGGGAGGGACAACAATACTATAATAGTAAGTACAATAGAATATCTTCCATAGTTACATTATTTCAACATATTTTTCTTTTTATTGATCCAGGATCTACTCATAAGTATGTTACTCTAAGGATGGTTGGTAGTTGTTCTCTAAGAAGATGAAGCACCATAAGTCTTGGCTAGTTCAATTAGCCATAGGAATGAAAAGAAAGGTAAGTGAAGTGGTGTTGGAGTGCCCCATAGAGCTGAATGGGCTCTTCAGAAAGGTATATTTAAATGTCCTATCATTAGGATCTGATGATGCTCTCATTGGCATGGATTGGTTGGAAAGGAATATAGTCAAGGTGGACTATTATGCCAAATCTCTTGAATGCATCGATGAAGAAGGAAGGTCAATAGTAGTGAAAGGGATTCCCAATCAGGTTTCAATAAGGAAGATATCAGCCTTGCATCCAAGGAAATTCTACTAGCAAGGTTTCCAACTATCACACAACCATTGTATCAGGTTCCTTTGAAGACAAGGGTGATCATAGGATATAAGAATACAATTTATTGTAAGAGTTTCAAAATGTATTCCCAAATGAAGTTCTGGGGATGCCGCCGAAGAGATACATAGATTTCATAATACATCTTGTTTTAGGGGAAACACCAGTTTTCAAAGCTCCTTATAGAATGAACACTTAGGAATTGATAAAATTGAAGATGTAGATACATGAATTGATGGATAAAAATTATATCAGACCCATTGTGTCTCCTTGGGGAGCACCAGAAAGAAAGATTGAACTTTAAGGCTATGCATTGATTATAGGTAGTTGAATAAGGTGTCTATAAAAAATAAGTATCCATTTGCTGGAATTGATGATCTATTTGACCAAATGAAAGGGGCCAGAGTGTTCACAAAAATTGATTTGAAGGTCTAGGTATCACCAGGTGAGGATAAAGGAAGAAGACATTCACAGGACTATCTTCCAGATGAGGTATGTCCATTATGAGTTCACGGTGGTGGCATTTGCTCTCACCAATGCACCCACCAGCTTCATGTGCCTCATCAACAATGTCCTCAACAAATACTTGGACAAATTTTTATTGGTATTATTAGATGATATTCTTATGTACTCCACGGATGAAGAAGAGCACAGTGATCACTTGAGAATAGTGTTGCAGGTACTTAGAGAAAATAAATTGTATGCCAATTTGAGAAAATGCAATTTCTATAAAAAAAGGGTAGAATATTTGGGTCACATTATTTCAGAGGAAGGAATTGACGTGGGACCTTCCAATGTTTGAGAAAATATGCAGATAAAAGAACTTTAAAAACATTTTAATAAATAATTAAGTACATGTAGATCTCATCAAGAAGTCAAACACACAAATTAATCAAACCATTGGACACATGATGTACCATGGGAAAACCCTCCACAACCCGGAGGATGAAAAACCCAACAAACAATCTTTGAGTATGATATATTATGGTAGAGAATGATTTTACAACACTTGCAGATTGCTTGATAATGGATATCTAAGCATCACTAGAGAATAGATTTATTCAGAATATTGTAAATAGGCTTTCCAAGTGCATAGCACTCTAACAACAATCTAGAAACTAGACATACAATGAATGTAGCGCATGGTTGCATGACTGTGAACACTGTATCCACTATGTGCACACATAACGCATTACCTAATGCACATTCCTTGACTTGGTGCCAAGTTCTCACCTCGTAATTTCCTCCCACACTGAAAATATGTGCCCTCCATTAATTCACTGGTGTTAAATAACTCTAACTAAGTTGCTAACTGATTGAACTGAGCCGAATTGAATGAAATTAAATGTAACTGAACATAACTGAACATAACTGAACCGAACTAGACATAATTGAATGTAACTGAACTAAACCAAACATAATTGAATGTGAAGTGAATAACTAATTGCTTGACCATTAGTTAGGAGTTTAACTAAATGTCTTTAGTGTTTCACCATACGTGTCATCTTCAACAACCACTTTGCATAAATTAAAGAGTAGATTCCTTAATTAACTGGAACGTGTTTTCCACAACTTAGAATTAATTGATGTATTTGCAATTCGAGTTCACTGGAGGTTTGACATATGCAATTTGAATCTTTACTCTATCTTTGTGCTGATCTCATTTATCATTTAATTAATTTTGCATGGTCCATGAATGTTTAATTAATTAATCATATTTATCATATCATACTCGAAGAATTGTTTCTAACCTATGATCATATGTATTACCCTAGGTCATATAGACATATGCCAAATTAAATCAATCTAGGGGTAGCTAATCCCTGAAGGAGATTTATAACATTTAGTGACCATGACTAGTAATGCATCACATGATATAACCACTTTACGCAGTAAATTACACCACCTCACACACGAGGATATTTGTAGGACTTGATATTACTCACAAGTCTACTGCCTTGATATTACTCATAAGACTCACTTGATATTACACACAAGTTTACTGACTTGATATTACTCACAAGTCTATTGTCTTGATATTACTCACAAGACTCGGCTTGATATTACTCACAAGATTTACAACATCACCACCTCAATCATATGAGGATATTTGTAGGACTTGATATTACTCACAAGTCTACTATCTTGATATTACTCATAAGACTAGAGAATGGCTCATGATGTTGTAATCTCAATAGACCCAAGAAGATTGAATCCATAATGAATTTTCCTACTTCGAAGAATGTCACAGATGTCATATCGTTTATGGGTCTTGCAGGGTATTATCACTAATTTATTGAGGGATTTTCTAAAATCACCCATCCAATCACCATGTTGTAGAGAATCAATGTAAAATTCATGTGGTTTGAGAAGTGTGAAGCCATCTTTCAGAGTTTGAAGGAAGTGATGACCAACACCCCTATTTTGAAGATCGCTAACATGGATAAATACTTCATGTTGTGTACGAACGCATGAAATAAAGGCTTGGGAGGTGTGTTGATGCAGGAAGGGTTTGTGATATGTTATGAATCCCAGAAATTAAAGGATCACGAGAGAAATTATGTGACTCATGACATGCAGTTAGTCGCCATTGTACACACTCTCAAAATGTGGCGATATTACTTATTAGGCAGAAGATTTGAACATTGGATAAATCACATGATATTAAAATACCTATTTGGTCGAGCCAGTTTAAATTCCAAACAGGCTATATGCTTATAGTTTCTATCTGAGTTAGATTTTGAAATCAAACGTGTAAAAGGAAAGGAGAACAAGGTTGTTGACTCCCTCAGCAGAAAATTTCACCTTGCTTCCCTAAGCGTGTGCAAGTATGATGTGGTGGCAAGTATCCTTAATGCCCAAAGGAAGATGTGATTTACCTATAGGTAAAGGAAAAATTGCAACAAGGGAATTCCAATGAGAGGTATGTAAATTACTAGCTCCAAGAAGATGACATTCTCATATATGAAAATAGGTTGTACATTCCAAGTTGCATAGATTTGAAGAAAATGGTAATAGATGAAATTCACCAAAGGCCATATGTTGGAAATCCATACTATCAAAATACCATAATTGCAACAAGAAAGTAGTATTTTTGGAATGGAATGAAGAAGGACACGGCATAGTATATCTTTCAATGTCAAAAGTGCCAATAGTTTAGAGCCTCACATCAACATCCAATAGGTCTGTTACAACCTCTGCCCATTCTAGAATGGAAGTGGGAAGTGATTTCTATAGATTTCATAACATGTTTTCCAATGCCAGTAAGAAAAAATAATTCAATCATGCTTGTGGTGGACAAGTTATCCAAGGCAGATCATTTTATACCAGTCAATTCCACTCATAAAGCAAGTGACATAGAAGGTATCTTCATGAAGGAGATATTTCAATTGCATGGGTTACCCAAGGAAATAGTTTTCAATTGAGACTCTAAATTGACATCCAAGTTTTGGAAAGGTTTATTTCAGGAATTGGGGACTCAACTGAACTTTAGTATGACATACTATCCTAAAAAAATGGTTAGAATAAAAGAGTAAATCAAGTCCTTGGAGACATGATAAGGATGTATGTAATGGAGAAGCCATCCAAGTGGGAGAATTGCCTATGTTTGGTAGAATTTGCATACAAAAATGGTAATCAAGTAGCATTAGGAATGAGCCTATATAATACATTGTATGGTAAGGGATGCAGAACTCTAGTGAGTTGGGATAGTTCAGTAAGCAGGGTAGTGCTTGGACCAAAGATGCTTTAGGAGATGGAATAGGAAACTGCTAGGAACATGAAGAATTTAAAAGAAACACAGGGAAGGAAGAAGAGTTATGTAGATATGAGAAGAGTGCATAAATAATTTAAAGTTGGTGATCATGTTTACCTGAGAGTGAATCCACATAAGACTTCATTGAAGTTGGGGAGTTGTGACAAGTTATCACCAAGATATTGTAGATCGTCTGAAATCCTTGATAGAGTAGGACCAATTGCATATAGGATTGAATTTCCTACTAATATGAGAATGCATAATGTTTTTCATGTCTCATTACTCAAGAAATACATGCATGATCCTAATCACATAATTGATTGGAATGTGATCCAGGTGGAACTTAAGGGAGAGTTCTAACTGGAGCCCACACACATCCTTGACAAGAAGGTGGAACTGCTCCGAAATAAATCCATCAGTCAGGTAAAGGTACAATGGAGAAACCTTGGACCACATGATATCACATTGGAGTTAGAGGATTCTATGAGAGAGGCATACCCATTTTTGTTCAGTTTTGCGAACACCGAGGACAATGTTGCTTTCAAGAGGAGGGGATTATAATGCCCCATTTTGACCCCTACAATGTATTTAGTTTGTTATTTACATATTGTGTGTATGTGATGGATAAGTCATCGCGTGGAGGTCAAGGCCAATGCTTCACTAGTGAATGACCCGTTGTAAAGACAACCATTGTATTTTGTTTTGTTTTGTTTACCATGTGCTAGTAAGCCACAAGAGATGTAAAAACATGTAAACATTTATAATACAAATAACATGTTGAAGGATGGATATGGAGGAAACATGAATGCGGGGATATGTTATCCACTAGGGAGAGGTGAGGGGGTTGTGGGATGTGACCCATTAATACCAAGTGTTATGTTGTGAATCCCTATGGCATGATCCACCTCATTAAATTCAGGCTTAATTGGAATTTAACCATGCCATAGAACTAGCGATTGGGAAGGAAGCTTCCAAGTTTAATGAGTGTAGGAGAAAGTACCACAAGTGGGCGTCATTTATTGGCCAATAATTCAACCTTGCACATGGGAATTATATCTAGGGGGATTTGATTGAGGAAAAATCCCATCCTCATTCATTCATGCAAAACCCATTCGAACTTGTGTAAGAGAGAAGAAAATGGAGCCTTCCCATGATAGTTACCATTATTAGTGTGCATTTTTAGCATGAATCATGAGCAAGTAATCTTAGCATGCACATTATTTATAGTAATGAGACTAGCCAAATCGGTCAATGGTGAGAAGCTTGAGAATTGAGTCGTGCAGTTGAGTCGAACGTAGTCAGGAACCACAAAGAAAAGGAAACTGGGAGTTAGGGAGAGTTCACGACTAGATGGCTTGATAAACCCAGTGAAGGAAAAAATATTTGTAAGTTAGTAGTATGGACCTTTTATTAATCTTGCACATTGATCTAGGAACTAAGAATCAATCTCATGAAAGAATAATCGACAAATACTCATGAAATGGTGTTAATCGGAACCAGAAATGGTTTCCTCTCTGTATATTTAATAAACAATGAATGGTTACAATACCAATGTCAAGCAATAGCTTGAATCAATGAGAAATTCTAATACCTAAGGAGGCAATTCAAAATCATGAGTGAGTCTGGATTTACTGACTGTCAGCCATTCAATCACACTAAGTTAACCACTTGACCAAAACCCTAATTGACTCACCAAACCCTAACTGAAGTTGGAATGCAATAAATGACTGAATCTCAACTGAAATAAATCCAACACATGTCATAGCAAGCCAACCATCAAGTGCTAGTGCTCCATGACTTCAATGAACCCCGATGAGGTTAACTGAAGCTGAAATGATCATCAAAAGTTGGTGGAGGCACCCTGTTGACTCCAGATCATTAAATAATAATAAATAATCATTAAATAATATATTTAATGAGAGGAGGCACCTTAACTGGTTGGTTGAACTGATTGTAAACACCAGTTAGCAATTAGGTGCATTAATATCACTCAGATCACCCCCGGAGTGCTCCAGTTAGCCTCCTTGACTATAGGAGAAGGATAAGTTAGCCTCCTTGACTGTAGGTAGGCGTGGGTGTGACTGGATGATGGCAATTAATGCTCCACTGATGTCAATTATAATTAGGATAGTGGTTTAACTAGGCCAATTTGACCAAAAAGAGTGTGTATGGTGGTAAATGTCTCCAACACCCCCCCTTAAGCTATACTCAAGAAGAGTTAGAAAACATAGATGCATAAAAATGCTAGGGCCCCAACAACAAAGGCCATAGGTCACCCTGTACAATAAATTAATTGCTTAATATAACCAAGGAAACAGGGAAAACCTCATGGGAAAAATACCCCCCCCTCAAACTAAGCAGTAAATCAAGAATTGGTTCTTCTATGCAGCAGCATCCTGGGACTGTGCATGTGAACCTCTGAATCCAAACTAAATGAATATTTCTGGAGGAATCTTCCACTTTGGAAGAAGAACAATGCACTAAACTGAATCAGAAATATAAACAGCTGCACGGTGAAAACTGGACCCATGTAGAGTAGCTGAAATCATCTAAAGAGAGAGAAAAGGTTCTTGAGGATTCGAACCATGTGTGGAACACTCAAGAAACTGATATGTTGCATCCTTGAACAGAAAACCATGAGTGTTAAAATCAGCCCCAATTTTTAGGAGCAAGTGTCCAAGCGGATGCAGAATGTCTTCCTCTTTACTAGTTCTTTGAGGAGACGAGCATGTGACCAAAGGTAGAGAAACCTTGGGACTCTGGAGAGCGAATGATTGAGCTCCATAAACTGATATAGCTTTAGAAATATCTAATGATTCACAAAATAAAATATCAGCAACTTCATAAGAGGAAACTAACACCAAATCCCCATCAGCAAAATTGAAGAAGAACTGTGGTACTTGATTTTTCACACCGGAATTGGTGAGAGCAGCTACAAGCATGACTGAAAGATCTTGGATTTTAAAATATGAAAAAAATAATATCATATCAGAATGTAAATCAGATCTAAATAAGTCCACAACAGATCCAAAACTATGAAATGAAATCAAATCCCCAGCAGCAGTTTTGTAGGAGACTTGCGGTACTTGTTTCTTCACACCGTTGATGAGAACAGCTACAAGTAGTACTGAAGGTTTATGAATATGAAATTTTGAACCAAGAAATATAAGATAAGATCCAAATAATATCATATCAGATCCAATAAGGTTCATATCAGATCCAAAATTATGGCCAACCGAGACGGTGGATGCACAGTTGTCTTTTTCTTCAAAATTCTGAATTTTGGTGCATGCAATCCTATAGGATTTTGCTGAAAGATATAGATCATGGGGAGCGAATGTGTCACTCTTATAATCTGACATTTCTTCCAAATATTCCAAGTTTTTACATATTTGCACACCAGCAGCAACATTAGAGGGAGAAAAATCAAATTTCTCTTCACTTTCGGAAGCAATTACTGGTAAATTTTGCACAGAATTCAAAGGAAAATCACCGGTGAATGTTTGCATGGAAGTGCAGAAGCATTTTTCTTCAATATCAGAGATTTGAATGTCTTCTTCTATTTCAGAAATATGAGAAGATGATATATCAGAGATCTCATGAACTTCCGGAGCATCAGGAGAAGGAGTCACTGCATCGAGACTTTCTTCAATTCGAATTGACTGTGTAGAAGATTCTGCTTCATCTTCATCTTGAACAACTTCATCAGAGAGAGTAGAGGACGAGAATTTTGAGTAAAGAACTCTTGTGGTGCTGGATGTGATCTCCAAAGTACTATTATGATCCTCATTGTGCTTGCCAAAGGTTCTATCCAATTTTGTCCAGAGATCCTTTGGGTATTCAACAAAACCATTAAGGTAGTACAACCTAGGAGAAAGGGCCAGACATATTTCTCCAAAAGCTCTATCACCGTCATTTAGCCAGTCATTATCATTCTCATAAGACTCTTTTCCAAGTCCAATAGACACCTCATAGAGACCTCGTCTCTTTAGAGATGCAATCATCTTCAACTTCCATTCTGAATAGCTTGTGAATGGGGTGAGAAGAGGGATTGATGAGTCCATTCGAAGTTGTACCTATTAAAACCTGCAAATCAAAACAAAAGGGGCACCATAAATTCAGACAACCTGCACATTCTAGGATTTCATCACACCCAACATAGTCAATCAAGCAAGCTTGATCAACAAGTTCTTTACTTGGGATATTGAGTGGTAAGCCTTGGCTTCTGGTGCAGTGTTGGATTTTTGAGCTATTGCTCAAATTTCATGGAGAAATCTGTCAAAAAGCTTGTTTTTGAGAGAGATATATTTGATCCGCCGTATGCTCTGATACCATATTAATCTTGCACATTGATCTAGGAACAAATAATCAATCTCATGAAAGAATAATCAACAAATACTCATGAAATGGTGTTAATCGGAACCAGAAATGGTTTCCTCTCTGTATATTTAATAAACAATGAATGGTTACAATACCAATGTCAAGAAATAGCTTTACTGACTGTTAGCCATTCAATCATGAGAAGGAGAAATTCAAAATCATGAGTGAGTCTGGCTTTACTGACTGTTAGCCATTCAATCACACTCAGTTAACCACTTGACCAAAACCCTAATTGACTCACCAAACCCTAACTGAAGTCGGAATGCAATAAATGACTGAATCTCAATTGAAAGAGATCCAACACATGTCATAGCAAGCCAACCATCAAGTGATAGTGCTCCATGACTTCAATGAACCCCGATGAGGTTAACTGAAGCTGAACTGATCATCAAAAGTTGGTGGAGGCGCCCTGTTGACTCCAGATCATTAAATAATAATAAATAATCATTAAATAATATATTTAATGAGAGGAGGCACCTTAACTAACTGGTTGAACTGATTGTAACCACCGGTTAGCAATTAGGTGCATTAATATCACTCAGATCACCCCCGGAGTGCTCCAGTTAGCCTCCTTGACTGTAGGAGAAGGCTAAGTTAGCCTCCTTGATTTTAGGTAGGCATGGGTGTGACTGGATGATGGAAATTAATGCTCCACTGATGTCAATTATAATTAGGATAGTGGTTTAACTATGCCAATTTGACCAAAAAGAGTGTGTATGGTGGTAAATGTCTCCAACACCTTTCTATGCCCATTGTGAATAGAACTAGAGGGAAGGGGTGCGTAAGGGATTGTGTAGCAGTGAAGGAGACTTTCCTTGTGTTGGGGGTGGTAGGTATTATGGGCTCAAAGACTAACTGAATAGAGTGAGATTCATGTAGCTTTGTGGATGAGCTCACTAGCTTAGCATTCATCTCCCTTGCCTCCATGTATGCTTGATAAACCTAGTAGGATATTGGATTAACATGAATAGATGTGGTGGTGGTTGTGACTGAACCTGTATAGTTCTGTCCTAGTGGATATCATAGCCCATATCAAGGGTGGTCTCTCAGCTGAAATATTATAGGCTAAATAGATACCTATGGCTGGGTGGAACGTTGCACTCACATAGCTAGTTGCTTGAACAATTCATCTGAAAGATAAGTATTTCTGTTGTGTTTTGAATTGTCTAATTTATTGTTATGAATGTTAAATTTATTTGTGTGATGAATGTGTAATTATTCATGATGAATTAACTGAGGGAAATATCTTTAAATATTCAATAAAATGAGTTCATAGCTATATGTGAGTTTACTTCTATGTATGGTTTTCCTATGGTTGTGACTATATTGAGTAAACTGTTTATGTATGGATTTCACTCGTGGATAGATTGTATGCTTGCTAAGCATGATTAGCTACACTATCTTAAGTTTTATGAGTCCTGTAGAGTCATAACAAGTGTGGAGAAAGCTTGCATGCACACCATATTCGTGGTTTAAAGGTAGCCATGGAATCAAAGGAAACACAATTGGATTCCCTTAGCTAAACTCATCTAAGTAAGGTAGGTTATCATAGAGTTTCCATGGCTAAGAGGCTGAGCCAAAGCGTAAGGATGGAAATATTAAATTGGCTAAGTGCTAAACAATGAGATATGTGATGACATGCCAAAGTGATGATGCTAGTGGGCCAATGTCAGAATCGACTCACAGGTTGGTGAAGTGGGAATTGGAATGATATTGATGCCAATGTGTCAACGTCAGGTCGATGGGTTGGTTGTAAAAGGGGGTTTTTGTGTCGAAATGATGATGTTGAAATTGCCAATCCAATTGATGGATTTGTTGTGTGGGAATGTTGATTTCTGACTCTTGAATCCCGATCAAAGTCGTAACATCAACAGGTTTTGTTGAAGACTCGTTGCTCATTTTTGATTCTGACTCCTGATTCCCAATCGAAGTCAGAATTTCAGTGTAGTTTTGTAGGGAGATTTTTTTTCACTTTCAAATCCCAATCCCCGATCAAAGTCAGAGTGTCGGCAAAATTTTGTGGGTAACCAATTTTATGCTCCTGTCTCCCAACCTTCAACATACAAACAAATTGATATTGATAAGAAAGTGTCAGGATCAGAAGGGGATTGTCGAAACCAACAGTGTTTGACATTCGAAGCAATTTATAATCGCTGGATTTATTTTAGGTTTATAATTAATGGGAGAATAAGCAATTTAAGTTGCAAATGTTTATGTTTTTCGTGTTCTTGGTATTAAATTGGTTAAAGGAATGTGTGATAGATGATATTGAGAACTAAAAAGTTGTAATATGTTTGTTTGTAATGGTTCCCTGTTGATCGAAAAGGCCAATGAGGTAACCAGGATTCTATAGAGGGGTGTCAAAGTAGTTAAATGCTTATGAAATCCGTAAATCAAAACCCCATAGCTAGTCCATATCCTGTTCTCTTGTCCAGATTGGTGGGCGGGGATGTGACAAGTGGTCTTACCCAACATTCAAATCGAACAATGTAGTTGTTTCTCCACCCAAATCTCATGAATGCAATCATCTATTCCACAAAATATCCAAATGTGTTGGGAGATGACTACTTCATCTGCTCTCATGTAGTTATTGGACTCTGTGCACCAATTTCTAAAACATCCCTAGGAAAGGAATTGTCTTCTAGAAAATAGAAGGAACCAACATTTGCCTTGGGTTATGCTTGATGTATGCATCAATCTTGTATCCTCATCAATGGTGATGCAAACCTCCTCTACTAATAATACTCCTTGTACAATTGTTTCCCCTTAGATTGAATATGTAGGTGACTATTCATCTCCCTCATTCTTCACTCTCCACACTCTTCTCATTGTTGTATGGTTTTTGGGGTGAAGCTCCAAATGAATTCTCCAACAAGTTGTTTCCCAATGTCCACTCAATTTGTAATGGTAGAAAAAAATCTTTAACTTAGTTAGAATGCTTTTTTTGCTTGCCTTTTCCATTCCCCCCCGATATTGTTGATATTTTGGAGAATCCTTCTTTCCATTCTTCCTTTAAAAGGAATATGTCTTGCTACACATGGATTGCTTCTCCCAACAAGAAGTCACAATTTTTTTTTCTTTCACAAAATGAACATGCATTTGAATACTAACATTTAGCAACTATATGGCCTTTCTTATTGTAGTGGTGAAAATTTAGGGATGCTTTGCGTCATGTATATCTCTTGTTCTTCTTAGTCTTTCTTGTTGAATTTTTGTAGAAATATGTTGCGCTTTTGATCTTTAATTCTTTAAGTGCAGAAATATTGAATACTTGAAATCAATGAACCATTCAGACACATAAACATTCAACCATAACACATGATGTGCTATGGGGAAATCCATCAAAATAATGAGGATGAAAAACCCCAGAAAATATTCTCAATATAATAATGAATCCAAACACCCCAAGTGTTATCACTAAACAATAGAGAAGAGAGATCAACCGAATGAAGTTGTCAATGTGTCCAACATATTAATAGTTAGAAAAAATCAGTTTCATGCAAGAAGTAGCGAATCACTACATGGGGAATTGGGATCCCATGCAAACTATAATGAATCCTCTTCTTGGAGAATTGCTTTGTACCTCGGTTTCTTTAATCTTGCATACACACTGCACAATACACCTCAATCTTGGTATATATCTTTGCTTAATTAAATTCAAGATGAACTCACCTTCTATTTGGATCCTAGATCACTTAGTTAGGAAACTAACTCAAGTGTATTCATTCAATTGTAACAACTCAAGTGTTATAATGTAAGTGTCATCTTTTAACTTAAGTGTAGTCTTTTATTTTAACTAAAGTGTCATCATACAAAACCCTTTAGCTAACTAGTTCTTCTTTATTAACACTTAAGTTAACTAATCTTAATTGAAATAATGTTTATTGATTTACTAAAGTGACCACTGTGAGTTCTCCTTTAATTAACTAAGCAATATATTGTTAATTGAACTGAAGCTTAATTTGATTTCACCTTAATCAACTGAAGTCAATCTCATGAGAAATTTGAATTCTCTTTGTTATCTATGCATTTTATCTTTATCTCTTATCTTATCTACATGTTCAATATGTGCTAACTTTAATTTAGCTATCATATCATATTATACTAATTAGAATATTTGTCAGATGTCGTGATCATATTATATTACTCTCGTACCAAGTGATCATATGATAAAGTAATCCACTCTAGAGGTGGTCAGTCTCTAGAGGAGACTTAATAGCCCAGTGACCATGGTTAGTAATACATCACACAACATTAATTCTTCAATATGCAAAGCATCACCTCTACACTGGAGGTCCACCTCAACACATGAGGATCCGACTTGACACATAAGTCCTTAGCCTTGTCCAACAAGACTATACAACATTGTCACTTTGACATATCAAAGCATTCACTTCAACTCATGGGGAATGACCTTTTACTCTAAAGGATTAGTCATTCTTGAGTCCAAGCCAAGAATTACTCCAAGTTCCTGAGTCCAAATCATGATCCATACCTCAACACTTGAGGCCTAATTTGGACATAATATTGGCTTGGAGAATGACTCATGATGATGTAACTTTAACACTCCCTCTCAGTGAGGGAGGAGTTATCTGCCATGAAAATCTTGTATCAGAAGTACCTATACTCCTTCACTAACAAATTCTTAGTTAATACATTTGCAATCTTCTCTTTAGTAGCAATATACTGAAGTCTTACTATACCTCTTCAGACCATGTCTTTGATGAAGTAATACTTCATCTCAATGTGTTTTGATTTATCATGAAATACATGGTTTTCTCAGAGCTTAATACAACTTTGATTATTAGTGAAAATGTCCATAGTCTCAACCTTCTCCCAGAACAACCCAAAAAGTAGCTTCCTAAGCCACAATGCTTCTCGGAAGGTAGTTCTAACTGCAATATACTATGATTCTATAGTATTATCTGAAATAAAATTTGCTTATGTAGTACTAGTCACAATACAATTTATTTTTGTAGTACTAGCCGCAATACACTTTGCTTATGTAGTACTAGTCACAATACACTTTTGCTTTTGTAGTACTAGCCACAATATTCCCATCCTAATTGGAGTTGGAATAACCAAGTAACTTTGGCTCACCTTTGGAGGCATATATGAGTCCATAAGCAACAGTACCTTGAAGGTACCTAAGCACATGCTTAATGTCTATGTCTAAGATCAAACATGATCTGACTCACATCATAACATATAACACGTCTACTATGTATCAAGTACATTAAGGGACCAATGAGTTGCCTATACTTGGAAGCATCTACTGGATCTGATCTAGAATCTGACTCATTGTAGTCTCTACAAACTAGAAACCATCGAAGTAGTCATGGATTTTGAATCCATCATACCAAACCTCCATACCACATCAATTGTGTACTTTCCTTGTGAAAGGAAAAATATCATCTTTCCTTTGCCAAACTTCAAGATAAAAAAAAGTAGTGCATAAGATCCAAGTCTTTAATCTTGAACTCAGAAGAGAGCTCCCTCTTGCACTAAACAATATGTTGTTCCTCTCTAGTAAGGAATAAGTAATCAACATAGAGAACCAATATCAAAGGTTGGTTCTTGACAATCTTGAAGTCAAGTTTGGATCAACTTCGCTCTTAGAGAAGCTCAGTCTCTTAAGATATATGTTAATACTCGAATACCAATATCTTGAGTCTTTATTAAGCCCATACATGGATTTCTTTAGTTTACATACATGGGACTCCTTTCCATCAACTACAAACCCCTCAGGTTGTTGTATGTAAGCCTCTTCCTCAATATCACTATTGAGGAAGGATGTATTCACATTCATCTAGTGAAGCTTCCATCCTAGAATAGATGCAAGTGAGATCATAAATCGAATAGTGGTGTACTTGGCCGCAGGAGAGAATGTCTCATCATGGTCTACGACATCTTTATGTGAGAAACTACAGGCTATAAATATAGCTTTATACTTTTCAATACTATCATCAACATGCTTAATCTTATAAATCCATTAGGAAGTTACTATAGAATTCCCTTCAGGTTTAGGAACAACTTCCCAAATATCATTCTTCATAATAGATTCATATTCCTCTACCATTGCATTTTTCCATACTTGCTTCTTAGCTGCGTCTTCATAGGTGGAAGATTGTGAATCACCGATGTGACTCATCTGTTCAACATACCCTGAATATCTATAAGGTTTCTTTCACTCTTTGGATGAGCCTAATGGTGCTCCATGCCTTTCTGCATCTTTTAGAATGTCTCAGCACCATGTGGATCTTTGCTTAGCAAGAGGTTCATGAAGTGACCTCTCAACCAGTTCCATTGGTTCTTCAAGAGCTAGAAAATATGATGACTCTCCTGGATTCACCCTCTCAATATATGAATGTGGAGAACCAGAATCTAGGTCCTCCATCATGGGAGTCTCATGATCCTCCATGTTTGAATCACATTGAATCTCTTTGGAGTGCTTAAATGCATCATCTTCATGGAATGCCACATCTCTACTAACTTCAATGTGTCTTTCTCCTGGTGCATAAATTATGTAGGATTTGGATGATTCACTATAACCAACAAAGATCCTTTTCTTTCTGGATAACTCCATCTTTTTCCTTTTTATCTTTCGAGATTCTCCATCAAAATGAATCCATATTCAATACTTGTATTTCTCCACTTGCAGGTCATAACATATGGTCTTTCCCTACAAGACAAATTCAGTCCAATGGTCAACAACCTTGCATAATCATGAATTCAATCATATGAATATTTTAATGCAATGATTCACATAGTTATGTAAATACTTTAGCCAATGCTTCAACATAACATCCATCCATATCTCATGGAACGTTATGCAACACTATAGGCTATTCACTCAAACATAACATGTACTGCATGCAATTTACTATTTTCCAATAAAATAAAACTATAACATATGCTCACCATGTTATACTATAACATACTTCCTAATTCTAGGAATAAATATATGCATATAACTATAATAAAATATATTTAAAAAAATCAGATATGATTTACAAGGGAAATTTATAATAAAAATACAAATACTTATTTTTTGTTGATTTGAGGGCTTCCTCTTGATCTCTGCTTCCTTGTGGAGATAAATGGAGTCCTTAGATATTTGATCTTATTTCTTAACGGAAGCTCACTACATCTTAACTTGTAATATTGGTCTCATGCAAGAGGTAGCGAATCTCTGCATGGGTCAAGGAAGCCTCATGCAGAATATAACAAATCATTGCATGGAGAAATTGTTCTACACCTCTAACTCATCAATCCTCTCTTCATCCTTTCCACAAGAGAAATGTTTTCTTCTTTGGCAGAAACAATTTTTTTTGGATTTTCTCTTCCTCTTGGAGGTAGTCATGCCACAACCTATCAAAGTTATTTTTTACCTCTCAACTATTAAAAACAACCAAAAATGTATCCCATGAGGATTGGAGACCATTAACAACGGTTTCAATGAGGCCATCTTCATCTACCAGTACTCCAATGCTAGTAATTTGATCTCTTCATTTAGAGATATTTGTGAAGAAGGAGGAAATTGTCTCATCCTTCTCCATATTCAGATTCATAAGCTTATTATTCAATGCCCTCTTATGATTTAAAGCCTTCTTCTCATAGAGGTTTGTCGAAGTATCAAAACTTTACTTTGATGTCTTCAAAGGAGTGATCACCAACATTAAGTTGTACTTCACTGAATCATAGATGATATTCTTGGATTTGGATTGGTTCTTCTTGTAATTAGTGTTCCCTACATTATTAGTGGGATATTCCACTATATTAGATACATATCCACCTAAGTCATGTTCTTCTAGAATGCTCAGAACCCTATCCTTCCAAGTGTTGAAATTCGAGGTGCCTTCATGTTGGTCTTCCAGCCTTACTGATATTGATGCCATTGTCTTCAAGTATTGTGATCAACTTCTCAGGATCTACGTAGGATCAATATTTATTTCCAAAACTTAGCTCCTTCATGCCTCGAGCTTTGATACCATGTTGAATTTTTGTATAAATATGTTGAGCTTTTGATATTTAATTCTTTAAGTGTATAAATATTGAATGCTTGAAACCAATGAAATAATCATACACATAAACATTCAACCATAACATAAGATCTACTTGGTGAAAACCCTCAAAACAATGCGGATGAAAAACCCCAACAAATATTCTCAGTATAATAATGATAGATTGGAGATAATGTCTTTTACAATAACATATTTCTTTCAGCACCCCAGGTGCAAGGTAAGAGAGAATCCAAAACCCCAGGTGTTATCATTGAACAATAGAGAAGGGAGATCAACCAGATGAACTTTTCAATGTGTCCAACACATTAATAACTATCAAAAATTAGTCTCATGCAAGAAGTAATGAATCATTGCATGGAGAGTTAGGCTCCAATGCAAACTATAGAAAATTCTCTTCTTGGAGAATTGCTATGTACCTCATTTTCTTCAATCCTGCATACAGATTGCAAAATACACCTCAATATTGGAATATGTATCTACTTAATTAACTTCAGGATGAACTTGCCTTCTATCTAGATGCTAGATCATTTAGTTAGGAAACTAACTCAAGTGTCTTCATGCAATTGTAATAACTCAAGTGTTATAACTTAAGTGTCCTCTTTTAGTTTAACTAAAGTATCATCTTTTAGTTTAACTAAAGTATCGTACTCATGCAAAATTTAGTTAACTAGTTCTTCTTTATTAAGACTTTAGTTAACTAATCTTAACTGAAATTGTTGGAGTCATTTACCCAACATACACACTTATTTGGTCAATTTTGGCCTAATTAATCACTATCCTAAGTTAATTGAATAGAATTGGCATTAGACGAGCACACCATGACATCAACAAGAGCACACCCAAGCCCTCCTTCAATCAGGGAGGCCAACTAAGCCTTCTCCTTTAATCAAAGAGGCTAACTAGGCTTCCTCCTTCAATTAAGGAGCAATTCTCGGGTGATTTGAGTGTCATAAGTGCACCAAATAGCTAATTGATTGTTGTTTCACCTAACAATCAGTTAATCTAAGTTGTAAAGTCTCCTCCCTCATGTCATTGTATATTTTGGGTCGATTTGGGTGAACTCGAGTGAGTTAATGCACCTCTAACCACTTCTGAAGACCAGTATCAGTGCAGTTCACTTCATCAGAGCTGACTAGAGTTACTAATGCGCCCCCACTATTGATTGACATGTAAATTAAGTTACATTCAGTTAGAATCAGTCATTCATTGCACTCTGATTCATTTAGGAATTAGTTAGAGTTAATCATGGCTATATTAGTGGTTAACTAAGTGTGGCTAGTGTTGCTGACATTCATTTAAGCTACACTCATCCATTCAATTCGAATGACCTATAGTGAATTCGAATTGTCTCCATTCATGCAAGTTTGCATGACATTGTATTATTGATTTTCATTCCATTATTGATTATACAGAGTTGCAACCTCCTATTGTAGTACCTTCATGTCATTTCATGCCTAATTTGTCTTGAATCTCTTGTGAGTTTGTTCTTTGTCTCAAGATTGCTGTGACAAAATTAATATGGTATCAGAGCCATGTCAGGACGAAGCTATGTCTTCAAAAAAACATGATTTTTTCCAGATCTAGCATGCAAAATTGAGAAAAATAGCTCAAAAATTCCAGCACTGCACTAGAAGCCGAAGGTTTACCACTTAATACCCCAAGTAAAGGAATTGTTGATCAAGCTTTCTTGATCAATTATGCTGGGTGTGATGAAAACCTGAAATGTGTAGGCCATCCAAGCTTACAGTGCCCTTTTTGTGTTGATTGCAAGTTTTTATTGGTTCTTCACTGCATTCACTACAATAGCTCCATGGATTCTTCTCTGGATCCTCTTACCTCTTTCAATTACCACCAATGAAAGGAGGATATGGAGATTTAGCTCCATTCAAAAGGGCTCTACCGGGTCACAATGAACACAAAAACATATCCTAATGTTGCTATAGAGAAGATAAAATAATGGAATAAGTTGGATGAGGCTTATGGTTTCTTGTGCTTGTTTATCTCCAAAAATATTCTTTTCCACATCTTGGGATTGAAGACTCCGAAGGATATTTGGGATCATATCGCTTCCTTATTTGATTAACAAGATGATCTACGGATCTATTAGCTTGAGAATGAGTTGATTTCCCTGAATCCAGGCAGCTTCGAAACTATGAATTTTTTTTTCATAAAATTCAAACATTTGGTGCTCCAGTTAAAGCAGTGCAAGGTTGAGAAGGATGATGATCAGCTCATCCTAGATATCCTCTCAAAACTTGGTCCATATTATTCAGTATTTATTTCAACATTCCATACTAGGAAGATCACTACCCCAAATTGGAAAATGCCTTCTCTTTATTCCTTCATCAAGACTCTCAAAAATGAGCATGACAAGCTTGTATAGATGGGGATCCTCAGATCCTCAAAAAATTAATCTTTGTTTGCTTCGAGGCCAAAAGATTCGAAGGGAAAAGGAAAGAAGAATAATCAAAATGCTAAATTTGATTCTCCAAAGCCTAAAGAAAAGAACCAACAACAAGAAGAGTCTTCCAGCTCAAAGAAACACAAGAACAAAGGAAACCAAGGAAAAGAGAAAGTTAAGTGTTCCTATTGTGGGAAGGTATTCCACCCTGAACATGCCTGCATGAAGAAGATGCTTGATGAGATGAATTCTCTCGTCGAGAGAAACAATATCAATCTTCTAGAGAGTGTTTGGAAGAGAGATAATCAAGATCGGGATGCCCAACAAGAAAGAGGACATGCTCTCATGGAAAGCACCTCGAAGCCCAATGCTCTCCTTATAGACTCTAGATATTCAAATCACATGATGGAAATTAGATATTCCTTCTCATCCCTGGACACCGAAAAAAGCATTCCCATCCACATGGGAGATGATTCTACCATCATTTCAAAAGGAAAAGGTACTGTAAATCTTGAACGTGGTAGTTTTTTTGATGTTCTGTATGTACCCTCATTGGCCTCTAACCTCTTGAGTGTATGTCAAATGACTCATACTGGAGTGCCCAAGCGAGTAAACTTCAACCCCAATGATGTAGAAATCACTGAGATTGCATCTAGGAAACTTGTTGCAACAAGCTTAGCAAACCATCATGTGAAGGCCTATGAGTTTTCCCATTTTGTGGCGGATGCAAAGCCCACCGCTCTTCTAACTCATGGAAACAAGGTCAGTAGACTATGGAATGAGAGATTTGGTCATTTAAACTTCAATTAATTGCAGCAACTTCAGAAAAATTCCATGGTTGAAGGCCTCCCAGGCATCAAAAATTCCAAAGGAATTTACAAAGGTTGTATTGTGGGCAAGCACCCTGAGCATAAGTTTGATCGGGGAAAGGTAAGCCATGCATCAAGTATATTGGGGCTGACTCATTCTGATATCAGTGGACCTATTCCCATGACATCCATGAATGGATCTCGGTATGTACTCACCTTCATAGATGATTTTTCTAGATACACTTGGGTTTTCTTCATCAAGAAAAAATATGAAGTTTTGGAAAAATTCATTGAGTTGAAAGCACTGGTTGAGAATTCCTTTAGGAGAAAGATTAAGTCTCTGAGATATGATAATGGAGGGGAATATATCAGCTCTGAATTTCTACAAATATGTTCATAAAGTGGGATCAATATCCAACACTCCATTCCCTACACTCCCCAGCAGAACGGTGCAGCGGAGAGAAAGAATCGGGCTCTCAAGGAGATGACCACCTGCATACTAGAAGACAAGAGTTTGGTTGCAAATATATGGGCTGAGGCCATGAATGTTTCTGCATACATTCAGAACAGAGTACCTCACTCTTCCATGAAAGGAAATCCTCCTTTCGAAGCCTATTTTGGACACAAGCTGGATGTGTCAAATTTCAAGGTTTTTGGGTCCACTGCATTGGCTCGAAATCCGCATGACAAGAGGAAAGATTTGCAACTGCAAAGTATTGAATGTTTGTTCATTGGATATCCAGAAGAATATAAGGGATTCAAGCTTTTGAATATCAGAACCAAACAAATTTTCATTGAAAGAAGTGTCCGATTTGAAGAGCCTCTCCAAGAGGTAGAACTAGTTGAAGAAAATTCTGCTACAATTCCCTCCTGTTCTGCTGATCATTTGGGTGATGAAAGTGGGAGTGAATGCTCTGATTTTGCAGAAATGATATCTGATATCAGTGAGAAAGATATATCAGGTTCAGAATCAGATTCTGAAGTGCAAACACATCTCCCAACTTGGGCCAAAAAGACACTCTCTTCTGCCGGGGAAAACATTGGAAATCCTGCTGATCCAAGAAGAACCCGGTATGATTTTCAAAGAGTGGGTATTTATCTCTCTTGTAATGATTCATTGCTGTTAGATACCTATTATTTAATTATTGGGTCATATCCTAAGTCCTATTACCATTTTCTGAAATATCTGAGATGGAAAGCTGCTATGGATGAAGAGTTTAATTCTCTTTGAAAAAATGCTACTTGGGAGCTAGTTTCTCTTCCACCTGGGAGGAAATTAGTTCAATGCAAGTGGGTGTTTCAGGAAAAGGTTGTTAATGATGGCACAAACTGAAAATATAAGGAAAATTTGGTTTCAAAAGGGTTCTCCTAGGTCCAAGGTGTGGACTATCATGAGATCTTTGCACCGGTGGCAAAGATGGACTCCATCAAGCTAGTTTTGGCCATTGCTGCAATCAAGCACTGGAAGGTGCATCATATGGATGTCAAGTTAGACTTTATTCATGCAGAAATGCATGAGGAAATATAAATGAAGCAGCATGAGGGATATATATCATATCCTTATTTGGTTTTCAAATTTCAGAAGTCATTATATGGGTTGAAACAGGCCCCAAGATCATGGTATGCCAAGATGGATGCCTTTTTGCTTTCACAAAACTTCCAAAGATGCAAATCTGATACGAATGTGTATTTGCAGCAGTATGATGGTAATATAATTTACATTGTCTTATATGTTGATGATCATTTGATAACGGAAGCACACTTGATTTGTTTGCTTTCATAAAACCTACCCTCCATGATGCATTTGAGATGAGCGATTTGGGCCTACTGAAACAGTTTTTGGGGTTCGAAATTGCACAAGACTTCGATGGGATAATGGTATATCAGTCTAAATATATTGTAGACCTGTTATTGAAGTTTAACATGTCTGATTGCAAGTCTGCACCATTCCCTTTCCTCTTAGGAATCATCCTTGAAGAGGGAAAAACCACTCCACCCATGGATCCCACAATTTACCGCCAGCTGATCGGTAGCTTACTTTACTTGACACATTCACAGCCTGATATTTGTTATGTCATGAATATTGTATCAAGATACATGCAGAATCCTCATGAGATCCATTGGAAGGAATCCAAGAGGATCCTTCAGTACATTCAGGGCACAAGATCCTACGACATTCACTATGCTACAGATTCTGAGCTAGAGTTGGTCTGTTTTACTAATTCAGATTGGGAAGGGGATTCCATAGATCATAAGTCCACTTCTGGGTATGTATTTATGTTTGGTCATGGCCCCATTTGCTGGTCTAGAAAAAAGTAGGCTGCCATTGCATTGTATTCAGCAGAGGCTGAGTAGAAGGGAGCAGTGAATGCTTGCATCCAAGATGTTTGGTTGCAAGGCATTCTTTCAGAGTTTGGGATTGGTAGTGCTTTGTGAATAGTCATATTTTGTGACAATAAAAAGTGCTATTAAGATCTCCACATATCCAGTTACCATGAAGAGGACCAAACATGTTGAGATACACATGCACTACGTCAGAGAGTTGGTGCATGATAGGACCATTGTTCTGCAATACTGCCCTAGAGATTGAGCAGATTGCAGATATATTCACCAAGATATTTACAGAGAAAAATTTCACTTACCTCCATTCACTGTTGGGGGTGAGTTCATCAAGGTGATTCGTTACTTCTTCAGTGTTTAGCTTGAGGGGGGGTTTTGTTTCCACTGGGTTTTCCCTCTTTCCTCACTTAGCATTTTATTTTGAGCATTATTAGATTTACTTTTTGTATAGGGTGACCTATGGCCTTTGTTTCCGGGGCCCTATAATTTCATGTATTATTTTTTTAACTCCTCTTGAGTATAGCTTAAGGGGGGTTGTTGGAGTCATTTACCGAACATAAACACTTATTTGGTCAATTTTGGCCTAATTAATCATTATCCTAAGTTAAATGACTCGAATTGGCATTAGATGAGCACACTTACACCCTCCTTCAATCAGGGAGGCCAACTAAGCCTTCTCCTTCAATCAGGGAGGCTAATTGGGCTTCCTCCTTCAATCAAGGAGCAATTCTGGGGTGATCTGAGTGTCATAAGTGCACTAAATAGCTAACTGATTATTGTTTCACCTAACAATCAATTAAGCTAAGTTGTAAAGGTGCCTCCCTCATGTCATTGTCTATTTTGGGCTGATTCGGGTGAACTGGAGTGAGTTAATGCGCCTCCAACCACTTCTGATGACCAGTATCAGTGCAGTTCACTTCATTGGAGCTGACTGGAGTTACTGATGCACCCCCACTACTGATTGACATGCATATTGAGTTACATTCAGTTAGAGTCAGTCATTCATTGCACTCTGATTCAGTTAGGACTCAATTAAAGTCAATCATGGCTAGATTAGTGGTTAACTAAGTGTGTCTAGTGTTGCTGACATTCAGTTAAGCTACACTCATCCATTCAATTCGAATGACCTCTAGTGAATTCGAATTGTCTCCATTCATGGAAGTTTACATGACATTGTATTATTGATTTTCATTCCATTATTGATTATACAGAGATGCAACCTCCTATTGCAGTACCATTATGTCATTTCATGCCTAATTTGTCTTGAATATCTTGTGAGTCTGTGCTTTGTCTCAATATTGCCATGACATAATTAATAGAAATCACGCTGATTGATTTACTAAAGTGACAACTGTGAGTTCTCCTTTAATTAACTGAGGCATACATTGTTATTTGAACTGAAGCTTAACAATTCGAGCTCACCTTAATCAACTGAAGTCAATATCATGATATATTTGAATTCTCTTTTTTCTCTATGCATTTTATCTTTATTTCTTATCTTATCTGCATGGTCAATATGTGCTAACTTCAATTTATCTATCATATCAGATTATACTAAGAGTATTTGTCAGATGTTGTGATCATATTATATCACTCTTGGACCAAGTGATCATATGATAAAGTAATTCTCTCTAGAGTTGTCTAGTATTTAGAGGAGACTTAATAGCTCAATGACCATGGTTAGTAATATACCATACAACATTAATGCTTCGACATGCAAAGCATCACCTCTACACTGGAGGTCCACCTCAACACACGAGGATCCGACTTGACACACAATTTGTTAGCCTTGTCCAATAAGACTATAAAATATAATTACTTTGACATTTCAAAGTATTCATATTAACACATGAGGAATAAAATTTTACACTGAAGGCTGTGGAAATTGAACCCAACAGATAGAACAATTACACTCCCAAAATTGTTAATCAAACATGCAAAATTCACACCAAAGGAGACTGAAATTGGAGCATAACACTAATCTATATTGAGTAAGTGTACAATAGCCAAACTTATGAAGTAATAGGATGCTATAATATATAATTACATGATAGATTCGAATGCATAAATATGCCATTCGAAATAGTAAAAAAGTAGGCTTACCAAAACTAGTCAAATCCCCCATAGGCGCATAAAGCAGTTTCCAAATCTAGGTAAATGCTCACGAATTGGCTAAGTCAAGTGGGAAAGATAAAGAGGGATGGAAATAAAACTCATACATGATTTTATTTGGAGAAAATGAGGGAGGATGATGTGGGAAAAAAACAAGGCATTTACAACTAGTCTAGCTTTTCCTTTGCCTTAAATAAAAAATAAAACAAGGCAGCTTTACAGAAAAAGCAGATATGCACTTTGGAGAATCTGGAATAAAGTAGACATGCTAAAATGGGTTTCTAGGATGTTTCCCAAGCACTCCATGACTCATTTTTAGCATGTGTTGACTTCTAGGATAGGTAGAAGGCAACTAGCATAGAGTGGAATCTAGGAAACTAGGTAATACGGCAAAAATGATTAAATTAATGTCTAAGGTAGGTAACTATGGGTTGATTATTCTAACACCCCCCCTTAATCCTGACTTCATGATTAAATATTAGAAAAATATAGGGCCTAGAAACAAGGCTTAGTCACCCTTTACATATTGTTTGTCCATGCAACCAAGGAAAGAGGCAAACATCCAGTGGGAAAATCCTCCCTTAAACATGGACAAGAAAACAAAATTTGGAAATCTTGTCATCAATCATGCTTCACAGCATGATCAGAAAACCCCAGCAATGATTTGAGATTGCTGAATGTCTTCTCACAAAAAACTTTGGTGAAGATGTCTGCTACTTGTTCTGAAGATGCACAGAAGAGTAGATGAATGTTACCATCATGCACAAGCTGTCTGATGTAGTGCATATGGATCTCAATATTCTTGGTTCGCTATCTCTGAACTGGATCATTGAATATTCGAATGGTGCTCTGATTATCACAGTAGATAATAGTTGAAAACTATGATTCAAAGCCACATTCTCCAAGTATTCCCTACAACCACAAACATTGAGTTGTTGCATTTACAACTTCTCTATACTCTGCTTCTGTAGATGAGAGTGCTATGGCACTCTGGTTCTTGCTTGACCAGCTGATTGGTCCTTATGCAATCATGAACACATATCTTGATGTATACTTTCAATCTATGTTGTCACCTACCCAATCACCATCAGTAAACCCAATCAAATCAAGATCATATTTTGATTTGTAGAAGATCCCATGAGTTCTTGTTCCTTGAACAAAGTTTAGGATCCTTTTGGATGCTCTCTAGTGGAGCTCATGAGGTTGATCCATGTATCTTTAAGCCACACTAACTGCATAAGATATATCAGTTCGAGTGTGTGTAAGATAAAGCAACCACCCAATCAACTGCCTATACAGTGTATTATTTACCATAGGAGAAGAACCTGCTTCTTCAAGCTTAACTCTTGAAAGGAAGGGAGTCTTGCTTGGCTTGCAATATTTCATGTTGAACTTGTTCAAAAAATCTAAGGCATACTTGGACTGATGTACTTTGATTCCATGTTGGTATTGAGCAATTTCGAGACCCAAGAATTGACTTAACAATCCCAAATCTGTCATAGAAAATGCATGGTTCATTGCATCCTTCAAGGAGGTAATATCTTTATTTGAACTTCTTGTAATCAGAAGGTAATATACATACAAGACAATAATCATCAAAGAACCATGAATCAGCTTCAAATAGACATTAGTATCAAACTTGCATCGAACAAAACTCAGTGATAGCAAAAAGCCATCAACCTTGGCATACCAAGCCCTGGGGCTTGCTTGAGCCCATACAATGATTTCTTTAACCTGTACAGTAAATATGGATTAGAAACAAACCCTTCAGGTTGCTGCATGTAAATATCCTCAGTGAGATCTCCATTTAGGAAAGCACACTTCACATCCATGTGATGTACCTCCCACTGCTTCGAAGCTGCAATGGCTAAAGCTAGCCTTATGGAGTCCATCTTTCCATTGGTGAAAATGTTTCATTGTAGTCAATACCATGTACTTGTGAGTATCCCTTGGCTACCAATATTGCCTTATATTTCAAAGGTGAACCATTAACAACAAACTTAGTCTTGAAAACCCACTTACATTGAACTATATTCCTCCCCGGGGGAAGATCAACCAGTTCCCAAGTGTTGTTCTTCTGGAGCGAGCTGAATTATTCTTTCATGGATGTTTTCCATCTTGGATCATGTGATACATCTTCATATGTCTATGGATCTGATTCAGCCATCAGATATCACTTCTCAGTAAATAGAGGATCTTTCACACAATGGGCACTCTCAAATTGAGATCTAGTCCTCCTAGTGTCATTAGGATTTCCAGCTAGTTCCTCAGCTGCATGAATGGTATTTGCTTCCCATTTTGGTCTTGTAGGACTGTTAGGATCTGCAATCAAATCATCATTATCAGACATATCAGAATCAACAAAATCCTTAGTCTCTTCACTTACAATCAATGGATCTGGTGGTGAAGAAGACTCTCCAACTTCCATTGCTACTAAAGGATCTTCTTGGAACTGAACACTTCTTTCAATGAAGTATTTGTTTGTGCTCAAGTTGATCAGATTGTACCCTTTTGAATATTCAGAATACCCAAAAAATAGGCACTCTTGGCTTTGGGGCTGCAAAGCCTTCCTCTTTTCTGTTGGAATTCTAGCCCAAGCCTTTAAGCCAAAAATCCTGAAATGGGTCACATCTGGCTTGTGCCCACTCCAAGATTTGAAAGGAGTCATACCATCAAATTGCTTATGAGGAACCCTCTTCTGGATGTAGGATGCATAGTTTATAGCCTCGGCCCAAAAATTTGGTGGCAAAGTCTTAGCCTCTATCATGCAAGTTGCCATCTCCTTCAGTGACCTGTTCTTTCTCTCATCAACACCATTTTGCTATGGTGTGTAAGGGATCGAATGCTACATCTGAATACTTGCATCTTTACAATACTGAATGAAATCAGAATTGACATACTCACCACCATTGTCAGACCTGAGGATCTTGAGTTTCCTCCCAGACTGGTTTTCAACCAAGGCTTTACAGACTTTGAAGAGGTAAAAAAATTCAGACTTATGCTTTAGGAAGTGAACCCAACAATACTTGGAAAAGTCATCTATAAAAGTGAGTGCATATTTGGCTTGAATCATGGAAATATGAGGAAATGGACTAGAAATGTCACTATGGATCAACTCAAGAGGTGCAAAATTTCTCTCATGACTAGCTCTCTCATATTTGTGCTCTGGGTGTTTTCCTAGGATACAACATTGACAGACTCCCTTAGAAAACTTGATCTTTGGTAACCCTATGACCATATCTTTTTCACTCAAATCAGAAAGATACTTGTAGTTAAGATGGCCAAATATTTCATGCCAAAGCTTGCTTTCCTCATTACCATGAATCAGAAGAGCAGAGGGGTTTGAGTAGGGTAGAAAATGGGAAAACATGTATACCTTGGAAGTGTGATCAACAACACCTTTTGCTATGACTTTACCATTAGAAATATCAGTGATTTCAACATCATCTGGGGAGAATATGACCTTCTTTGGAGACCCAGTGTGAGTCATTTGATACAATGACAAGAGATTAGAGGTAAGACTTGGAACATACAACACATTTTTGAACTTACCATGGTCAAGATCAATCCTTCCCTTCCCCAAACTGTCAGTGAGAGAGTCATCTCCCAAAACTATTGGTGGACCTTTCGACATGTCAAGAGAGGAGAATGCCTCTTTTGTCAAAACCATATGTCTAGAAGCTCCAGAGTCTATGATGAAGCAAAGTGTGCTTGATGTGCCAACAACCAAGGCATGTACTCTCTCTGTCCTCTGAATTTGATCCTCCTTCCCTCTTCTTTGAGCAATCAAGAAGGGAGATATTATTCTTCTCCAGGAGTTGGGTCAACATATCAATTTGGTTCTTCATACAAGATCTCTCAGGATGATAGCCCTTACTGTAGTATGCGCACTTGGTCATTTCTCCTTTGTTTTTCTTATTCTGAGAGTTCTTCTTAGAACCTTGGGGATCCTCTTAAGACTTAGACTTGTCTCTCTTTTGCTCAGGTGGATTTTTAACTTTTTTCTTGCTTTTTGAATCCACCCTTGGTTCTCCAGCAACTGAAGCTTGGTCTTTGGAAGGTTTGATGGTTCCCATCATCACCAACTTATCTTGTTCCTGTGTGAGGGATTCCATGAACTCTGCAAGCTTAGGCATCTTCCAGGTTCTAGCTGTCAACTTGGTGGCATGGAAGGTCGAAACAAGCACTGAATAGTCAAGGCCAAGCTTAAAGAGTATGGCCAAAACTATTTTCTCTTCTTTCTTTTCTATCCCACACTGTTTCAACTACAAAACAAGGGCCTTAAACTTGGAAAATTAGAGTTGCAATGATTCGAATCTACTGGGACTCAAGAAGATCAACTCATTCTTGATTTGATGTCCTCTCCTCTCATATGTCTTTCCAAAAATATCTACAATATTCTCCCACACTTCATTAGGTTATTTTAATCCATCAAGATGGAAGAGGAGGTCTCTTGAAATGCTCAGCCACAAAAGACCATAGGCCTCATCCCTCATGTTGTGGAATTTTATTTTCTCTGCAGCTGCATTGTGCTCTGCCTCAGTTGCCATAGTCACCCTATAGATATATTTCGCTCTCAACAATATCTCCATCTCAGCTTTCCACTTAAATAAATTGAATGGAGTCAAGATGATCTTCTGAGATTGGTCCATAGCTCAGAAAATGTGCCCTTCAGTCAGCAAAATATTCTCCCAGTTAAGATGTAGAACCTGAAACAACAATATGGAAGGAGAGAAACCGATATACAAAGGCTTTGATACCATGTGGAAATTGAACCCAAGAGATAGAACAATTACACTCACAAAATTGCTAATCAAACATGCAAAATTCACACCAAAGGAGACTGAAATTGGAGCATAACACTAATCTATATTGAGTAAGTGTACAATAGCCAACCTTATTGAGTAATAGGCTGCTGTAATATATAATTACATGAGTAATTCTAATGCATAAATATGCCATTCGAAATAGTAAAAAAGCAGGCTTACCAAAACTAGTCAAATCCCCCATAGGTGCATAAAGCAGTTTCCAAATCTAGGTAGATGCTCAGGAATTGGCTAAGTAAAGTGGGAAAGCTAAATAGGGATGAAAATACAACACATACATGCTTTTATTTGGAGAAAATGAGGGAGGATTATGTGGGAAAAAAACAAGGCAGTTACAACTAGTCTAGCTTTTCCTTTGCCTTAAATCATAAATAAAACAAGGTAGCTTTACAGAAAAATAAAATATGTGCTTTGGAGAATATGGAATAAATAAAACATGCTAAAATGGGTTTCCAGGATGTTTCCCAAGCACTCCATGACTCATTTTTAGCATGTGTTGACTTCTAGGACATGTAGAAGGCAACTAGAATAGAGTGGAATCTAGGAAACTAGGTAATAAGACAAAAATGATTAAATTAATATCTAAGGTAGGTAACTATGGGTTGTTTATTCTAACAAAGGCATAGTCATTCTTGAGTCCAACCCAAGAATTTACCCCAAGTTCCCGAGTACAACTCAGGATCCCTACCTCAACACATGAGGCCCAAGCTGGACATAAGGCTGGCTTGGAGAATGAATTGTGATTCTGCAACTTTAACATTTCTATGGTTGGTTAGTTTTCCACTTCTTCTAAATGTTACTAGAATATGGGTCTTCAAGATCTTCTCATTTTTTCTCTTATTCAATATGTCACAAGAAGGATGAGGAGGTAGTGGAATGCTACCTTCACTTAATGTTTATCTTTCCCCTGATGATCAAGGAAATTCTATCATACCTTTATCCTTCACAAAAGTGGTCTTCGTGGACATATACCTCCCTTCAAAACCCAATCCTTCATGCTTAATTCTTGGTTCAACCACAATGGGATTGAGGATGCTTTGCATTTGCTTTCATATCCTTAGTCTATTATAGCCCATTTTTGTTAATATTATTGAATCAATTCCTCTTGTATGCTTTTCAAATTCACCAACATGCTCTTGCAAAATTTCCAAAGAGGGTGAACTTACCTCAGTGGTATCAATCTTGGTGTTGGCTTTGCTCCATGGTGTCATTTGAAAATTGCTTCTAGTTTTGTCAAGGCTTCTTCCTTATCTTCTAACTCTTGTTACAACTGTGGCATCATCTTAGTAAGCCAATATTCTTTTCAAGCATCCAATCAACCTTTTCACCAAGGTATACAAGTTTCACTCTACACTTGAACCAATATGTCATGGCTATAGTGAGGGTTTCTTGGTGTCATTCAAACTTATTCCTTAGCAATGTAAGTAGCATTGAATAGGTCTCAAGTTTCTTCTCCATATCTTTCATCCTCTTGTTGAACATTTATACTTTCTCCTTCAAGCTTCCATTCTCTTCTTGAAGCCGAGCATTGGTTTCCTTCAAGTATTCCAACATCTCTTTGTTTTCCTTATCCATGTTGAGATATGCAGTGCCCTGTTCAAAGTTTTGGCATGGATAAAGTTCTTTATCTAGCTCATTTTCTCTTTGCCTCTTCCTCTTGGATTTGCTTATTGAATTTTCAGATGTCTTCTATATTCTCTCTCTTTAAGGATTTTCCCATGGTGAATTCTTATTTTTTTCTCCAATTATTGGAAATTTCGTCACTCTTAAGAATACAACCACTCTGATACCATGTTTCCCACTCACTTCACCAACACAAATCTTATGTAGGAATAAAGCTATTCTTAGTCTTTGTCCTCTATCTTATATCTAATGCAAATAACTCATTCAATAATTACAATAACTACACAGGACACATTAGCAATGCTCCAATATGCATCTAAGAGACAATTATCTTCGCTTTAAAATGATTGGGCTGAGCCAAATGTCAACAAACCAACTATGATCAAAACATGAATGTTCTTATGTAGTGACTTCAGGAATGATTTGTAGCTACACTAAATGACTCCCATTTAATCATCAATTAGTGGAGAGAAAAATTCTTTATATCCTTGTGCATTATCGTGGTTGCTTCTTGACCTCTAATTGCTTGGGAGCAATCAATTAAGTAGACAACCCCATACTCTTATCTTTCTGTGTAGATGGATTTTAAATATTGATTGGGAATGTAAAATACTCTTGTTCTCTTCACTTATTCTCTTCCCTAATTGTATTAAGGACCTTCCACTCCAAGAATGGCCTTCCTCCCAATCTTTATGCCCACATTCCTTTCCTCAACAAGGCACTCTCAACAAAACACACTTGGCCATTGTCCAAAAGAAATACAAAAAGGAGGGAACGACCACATTCCAGGTGGATTTGTAATGGTAGTTGGCCACATAATATATTTGGATCTTTCTAGTTATAATGCTTGATGTCTGTGTACTTCAAAACAAAATACTGCTTGAAAGGATCCCAATGGTGATTAAATTCATCAAGAGAATAGAGTAAAATTCCAAGTATTGATTAAATCACCAATGCAATAAAAGAAATGCCTCGAGCCACACATTTTCACCCCAACAAGTGATAAATCCATCTTACAATATTTTTTCCATGCCCAGGTAAGGAATAAAATAACCTAGCATCCATTAAAACGTCTAGGCAAGATAAAATATCCCAACAAGGTACATAAAAATGCCCTAGGCACTTCTAGATTTGCCCCAAGCACCTCAGTTTCACCCAAAAATCAATGAATGTGTTCTAATAAAGTTTAAAAATCATCCAACTGGTTTAATTTCCCTCCAACGGCTCTAAAAATGATCCATCATCTCTGATAACATGCCAACATTTACAAATTCATCCAACAATGGGTTTAAAGGAGAGATTCACCCAATAGTTAATATAACAACAGAAGGAAAACAAAATTAGAAATTACCTTGAGAATTGCAACAACCATATAATTTCAATCATGGATCTCAAATTCATTTGGGAAATGGACGGAGGATATTAACGAGTTGTTAGAACTCCTCCCTACTCTAATGGAAACCCAAAAAGTCCTCATTCCATATAAAAAAATACATATATACATATGTATGTGTGTGGGTATATGTATGTATACACACACACACATGTGTGTGAGAGAGAATGTGCATGTGTATACACAACACACACACACACACACATACATATATGATTAAACAAGACAATTCCGACAATCTTTGTACAATTGTGTGCTCAACATTCTCCTCTTCCTACTCTCTTTTCACAAAAAAAGCTCCCGGAGAGTGGAAACAGAATAAGAAATAGGAGAGATAAGGGTAATGGGAAGGCCAACAACCTTGAATTTTCATTTCCCATTCCCACTCTCGCTTTTCTCATTATCTTATTTTTTTTCTACCTTTTCTTTTCTCACATTTTTTTACATTTGCATTTATTTTTACAATGCTTATTAATCTATACATTTTCTGAAATGTATATATTTTTTGCAAGTACTTGTTCTTCGTCCATTCCTAAATTCGAATCTAATTTCAAATCAATCATGGACATGAAAGGTAAAGATAAACCGTGGACATGAAAGGTAACTTATATATATGAGACTCAAGTTGAGCATGCTATACATTATTTGGAAATTGTTGAGAAGTAAAAAGCCTTGGATGCTAAGTTTGTTTTCTATAATGTTTCTTAAATTCATGGGATCTTAATTTGCATGGATAAATAAGAAAATTGATTCAATTTTATGACATAAATTTTAAATTATAGATTCTATGATATATATAAGTTTCTTCAAATTTTCCATATTTCCATATTTTCATATAATCATAATTATTATTTTTATAATAAACTATTCAAAATATTTTATATACAACTACAATATTTTTTACATAAATCCTGAATTTCAAATTTCAAAACATAAACCAATTTCTTGAATTTTTCCTACTTTTAATATTACAACAATTATAGTAAAATATTAAAATATTTTGTTCAAAATATATACCTACCAATCACCATTATATTTTATTAAAAATATAGACCTGCCAATCTCCCTTATATTTTATATTTTGTTAAAAATAGATAACCTACATCTAAGGAAGATAAGCCAATCTCCCTTACATTTTATATTTTGTTAAAAATATATAACCTACATCTAAGAAAGATAAGCCAATCTCCCTTACGAATCCCTTAGGTCTATGCTAATGCAATTAGAACAAAACCCTCGGATTCTAAAATATCCTAAGATAATTTGATTTACATGAACACATATTTACCATTTTGTAATGATGTGTAAGTTAAAGGTTTTTCTTTATATGCTATTTTGTCAATATTACTTCTCCAATCTTCATCATCTTTCATGTTGATTTAAATGTTTATCATTATATTCTTAATGGTGAATTAGACAAGTTACCACCCATCATTATTAGTTTTGTCATTATTAAAGGAAAAGATTCGTTGTGAAGACTTTAAGTCATTTAATAATAAATATTTATATCTAATCTAAACACATCGCTATCTCAACTAATTTTGTAATCATATTTTTAACTAATGTCGGTATTGGTACAAGTAAATGTCAAAATCACCCTTAGCCACATCAAAATATAACCCTTAGTTTAATGTTACAAGTAAATGTCAAAATCACCCTTAGCCACATCAAAATCTAACCCTTAGTTTAATGTTACAAGTAAATGTCAAAATCACCCTTAGCCACATCAAAATCTAACCCTTAGTTTAATGGTACAAATAAATGTCAAAACCACCCTTAGCCACATCGAAATCTAAACCTTTGTTTAAGGCCATAAGAAAGGAATCTCACATTAACTATTTCGTGAAGATGGCAACATGTTTTAAAATAAGGTTAAGGTTTAAAATAAAGTTTAGTGGAAGTTAAGAATATAAACATGGTATTAAATTTAATGAATTCTAATATATTTGATAAAAAAAGTTAAGTGCAAAAACTTAGCAAAGTTTTTATCATAAGTGATTTGGTGGCTATCAATGCATGATAGATATAAAGTTAAGATGGATTTATGTTTGTGATAAAAGTGAATTTGATGAAATTATATAAATTGGATGCCGCCACGATTATTAAAAATTATAAAATTACAAAGAGGTAAAGATAGACAAATTGCATAATATTCATATCAAGTAATTAATTGGACAAAGTCAAACTTGTAATGGTTGAAAGCAATATTAATTAGTAAAGTAGATAACATAGAACCTCTGGTTACCTAGATGCGGTTGATCTGGCCATAGAAAGATAAGCACCAGTATGATGTGGAGTTGGATCAACATGGCAAGTGGTTATAGGCATGTGCCACATGGTCTAGACAAGACCGCATTCGAGGCTGCTAAGTGGTGGATTGATAAGGATCTCGCATGGCATATCAATGTCGGACAGGTGGGTGAAGATTTAAGTACAAGGTGTTAATGGAAGAAAGTGCCAATGGTTATGGTATTAGAGGAGACATGAGAAGGGTGATGGAAATGGATGTCCTCGAATCTCCTCGTCATCAATGAACTACATGGAATTGGTGTGAAGGAAGGGGTATTTACATCAGCAAAAGGCTGGTTATCATTAGGATGCGAGAGGCAAAGAACCTGCATGTGTCACAAGTTTTGGACAGGACCCCCCTCAATGATCTCTAGATGCGAAATGATAGTGGATTGATGCACAAGAATTCTGTCAAGGACAAAGCCATTATTGTCGACGACTCACCTAGACCCGAAATAGAAGGAAACTGGCCGCATTGGGCAACTGAACCTAACTATATCAGATTGATATGTCATCAGCAGATGATGTGGGAGCTACATGATAACATGTATGCTAAAATTATGGATACACATGGGAATGAAAATGGAAAATTCGCAATACATTTGCAACACATTAACAAAAGGTGGTGAAAGATGGCCATAAAAAAAATTAAGGAAATGAAGGACTGATGCGAAGAATAACGAAGTGTGGGATGATAAATGCAATATAAATAGGACTGATTGGACCATGGATCACAACACTCTTTCTGTTCATTTATCATCTCATTGGGATAACCCCCTTCTTCTTTGTTACTATCCCCCAGCTCCATATTGTTGTCGGGGAAGTTTGTCTAATCTATGGAAGCTCTAAGTTGGTTTGTAGCAGTAGATGTAAGAACCCCTTAATAATGGATCCCATAAGAGCACACACATTAGATAATATCGGCCTATGATACATCGCCTGAAGAAGGACCATATTGAAGAGCCACTTTCTCATATTTTGGATGTGCCACATCACATTGAACAAAACGTTGAGAAAATGGAAGAGCAGATGATGAAGGAATAGTCTCTCCCCAACTCTCGACCTATCCCTCACTAGGAAGTCAAAATGACTATAGCCAAGGTCCTTTTGGATTAAGAAATCCAAAAAGCATAAGTTCTAAAGTTCGTCATCTGAATCTTGGAAAAATTAGAAGTTGTTCACCGTCACTTGGATGATATTGCCGTTGTGCAAGGGATTGTGTTTCAACTCAAGCTAGGGTTGAAGGAGTGGGGGAATAAGAATGAAGTGGGAATATCTTCCAAGGTTTTCTTGCTTGACTACATTTTTGTTATAGTGTGATTTTCCACACCTTATGCATCATGCCTTAATGGCCTTCCCTGGTCCCTATGCAGACTCACTATACCCCCCTTACTCAATATGGCCCTAATGCTTCAGTTTAACCATAAAAAAGACACTTTTGGAGATACACGCAGGTTAACAATTATGCAACTCACATATAGGTAGGTTGGACCATTACAACCTGCGTACATCAGGTTTTGAGCTCAAAAGCAAAAAATATTTGGAGTTTTCCTCATCAAGTAACAAATAGCTTGATCCTTGGCCTTCCCGTGGGCTACCCATATGCATGGAAATTCTCTGATTTGACCCTCCATTTCCCATTTGAGGTATATATAATGATCCATTGTGAAACATTGGAGGAAGGATAAATTTAGAGAGTAAAGAAACTATAGCAAAAGTTTGCCCCATTTCCATATGCTTGAGTATGCATCCCTTTATCCTTGTTGATAGAACTCTTCATGTTCATGTTCCAAGCTCTCCATTGTCTTTGTGAGATTTCCTTGCTATGGAGGATTGAAGTGGTGGAGGCCTAGGTGGAGGAACTTGGTTTTTCAATTCCGACGAGTTGCTAATAGAGGTTGTCACTTTGTATCCATGTTTTTACATTAATTGAAATATCCATTTCTCGTCCAATTTCATGTGCAAATGTTTATATTTATATCCCTCGGTATATTTTCTTTATACATGTTTATATGGATTATGCTAGTTTGAATTCTAACATTTAATATATTTTATATGCTTAGATATATATTTGTTGTTGAGGACGAATTGTAGAGAACAAGCATTTGATTGCGAGCTCAATGGTACTCTTCTTCGAACGCCTGGTTGAGGTATGGTCTCTATCCCTTAGTTGTTAGCTTCTTTAATTTATCTCACATATTTGAGAATGGATGTGATTTATGGTGTCATACTATATGTTGTGGTTTGCCCCAATCCATAGGAAGATTTTATTCGTAACAGAATTGGCGACTCCGTTGGGGAAGTCTCCTTTTTGTTGGGGTTTTTAGATGCATTTTTGCTTAGATTTCTCTCTGTTTCTTTTCATTTCCTTGTCACATTTATTGGTATAGTCATCCATTGGCAGTTTCCTTGAGTGATTTGGATTTAAACTTACTTGTTTTCTCCTTTTGCTTGACATACACAGGTCACAGTGTTGACAGTTGTGCACACACATAGGTTATGTGTGTTTGACCCGCGTACCCACATAAGCTATGTGTGTTTCACCTGTGTACACATTAAGGATATGTGTATTTGAAATTTGTACCCACACAAGCTATGTGTGTAACTCTCGTACATACTCCAGATATGTGTGTTTGACTTGCATATGTACGATGTTGTTCTTTGAACAATCGCGTACACTTCAATTTTTGCTTGATATATTCCTTGGAGTGATTGCTAGGTGGGTTCTAAGTGTTGCTAAGTATTCTAGGGTCCCTATACTGTCTGTTGACTGATTTTATTGTGACTAGGACTCCCTTTTTATTAGTTTTTTAGACAAGTGGTTCTTGTCATTTTTTCACTTTTTTTTTTGCTTTCAGTGAATCATTGGGTCTTGGTGTCTTTCTGGTGTTGTGTATTTATACTTGCTACAGGGGATGAGAGTTTAGTGGTTCCATATTGCATTTTCATTCATTTATTTTGAAAATACAAAAATATTTTCATTTTTCTTCTTTACTCTCAGTAAATCCTAGGCCCATCAGTAAGTTTTCCATCCTTTCGTACCATGTCAAACTTGATGATATTCTGTAGTCACTCCCTTTGAATTGAAGTATCATCCTCCCTCTCCATTTTGCACTCTTTGTATTGAGATATTCTATACTAGAGTGACAGGTAGCTTCCTCTTCTATTGATCTTCTATGTATACCAAGATACTCTGTCTTCTTGTGTGCACTCTTACCAGAATCCACTGAAGGTAATCGACTTCCTTCTGGTACATATTCCTTGAATGAATGAATCCCATGATCTTAAGAGGCCATTAAATGTGATCGTAATAATAATCTCTTCTTCTTCTTTGACTACTTCAAGTTGTTTCTTAAATTGAGCAACCCTTGTGAAGTAGGATTGCATGGCCTCCAAGTTCTGTATTTTTACATTCTTCAACTGGTTCCTCAATATCATTTTCCTATTGATGTTCTTTCCTTCGAACAACTTTGTCAAAGCATCAAACACTTCCTTTGGCATCTTCAATGATGAAACATGAGGGATGAGATGATCCTTAATAGAACCTGTAATGATTCTCTTGGATCTAGCCTTAGTCTCATCTCCCTCAAGCTCTTAGAAATTCCTTACTGATATACTGATCCAAGTCATTTTCTTCAAGGATCAGGGAGGTCCTATACTTAAATGCTGGGAATTTTTCATCTTTACCAAGCTTATTATCAAGTTGGATGTGATGATTCATTTTGAATTGAGAACCTCAAATGGAAATAGAAAGGATTTAGATCTTACTGATTTGAGGTGTCTGACCAAGTTTCAGAGTTGGCTGATCTAGGGTTTGTTAGAGAAACCCTAATTGTCCAAAATTAGAATTTCAAAATTCTGATTGGATAGAAATATGTGCCTCTTCAAGGCGAGTTGTCCAATGTACTCCTTTTCTGAAAACAATGGTGGGAAGCTCTCAGAACATGAAGCCCTAGTTTCTTCAATTTCTTATGTAGAATTGTCTAATATTGATTCTACTGTATCTTCTAGATTTATGCTCATATAGGTATGGAAATTCATACTAAGGCATCCCATTCTGTCTTCTTTCCAACCCCATAGGTTAGAGTAGAATTGGATTCTACAAGTGGGACTTATGATAAGTTTCCCAAGGTGATTGTTTCAAGGACCGCTCAACATAATGAACTTGTACAGACTACCACGTGTCATCGTTTCACATTTGGGGTCTGAAAAGTGGATCATAGAAACTAAAGTCCATGCCCTACCTAAAAATTCTTGATAAATTTCATTTGGACCTTCCTAGACCGAGAGATAGAAATTCTCCCTAGGTCACATGTTTATGACTGCATTTTGGAGGAGGCTGGAACCCTGACTTGGAGGAATCATATCTCCTAAAGTATAGTGAATATGTGGCTGAAACTAGAACAATAGGTACAAAAATACTTCATATTTTTCCTGTAAAAGTTTCATCTCCCGATCCATCTACAATCTCCATTTATAGATAAAGTTCCAAGATGACTAGATTTTGTCCTCTAGGGCTTTTAAGCATGAAGCCCTAATTTCTAGTAGTTGCCATTGTAGCTGTATTTCGACTACATAGTGCCGTCTTTCAGAGTGAATATGATACCATGATAGTTTTTATAAGTTAATTTACTTAGGACCTTTATCTAAAATAATAACAAGCACAACAATACATCAAAGACACCCAAGATTCACAAGACATAGATATTTTCATCGGGGAAACCATAAAGGAGAATCCCCCACAAACTTCCTCAGAATAGTTCCGTCACAAAGAAAAAATGACAAGATAGCATAATCCAAGAACAATATCTCTGTAGAAGCTCTATGTCCCTCCTCTTCCTCTCTCTCCTAAGGCGCACATGAGAGAGCAAGTGGGTGTGTGGAAAATGAGGAGGGCGCCTCCATATTTATATTCTTCTGTTGAGTTGTTAACTCAACTACTACGTTGATCAAGTTACATTTGTGGATGACCTACCTACAAATACACATAAATACATTTTCCTTTGTTTAACCTGTGGACTATTTCCCTGACTTACAACATAGGTTTTACCTCAGTGACCATACACAATGATGACATCCTTAAAGGAGGAATAGACATCTCCGATGGGGGTACACCAATATACAATATTAATATACATTAGAATATCTTCCGAGGTTACAATTACAACAACATATACAAGATTATAACCAATATTATTTCAAATAGGATCAAGCCAAAATTGGAAAAGGTGATGACTAAGGAACAATTTGTGTTTTTTCACTGACATATAAATTCTAGATGTTATTAGGGTCACTCGTGAGTGTTCACATTATATTAAGATAAAAAAAATTAGATGACCTAATTCTCAAAATGGAATTGGTTAACAAATATTATAGGGTGAATTGGGTTTATCTTAGATTGATCCTTCTTCATATTGAACTTACACTAGAGCTTAGAGATTAGATGATGTCACATGTCTCTTCTACATGTTTTGTAGTTCTGGTTAATTGTTATCCATCAAAATTCTTCAAGTGCTCTCGGGGACTCTGACAAGGTTGTCCTTTATATTGTTTGTACAACACCAGGATTCATTCTCCGTACTTGTGACATGGGGACTTCACTTAGTGAACCTCCCACATAGCATGTGCGATCGTGGGATATTAAATAATACCCTTAATTTTGAGAGATATTGACCTAAACTCTTTTTGTTGAAATCCCCTCCCAATACTTAAAACCTTCTCCCCACCCCTTTTTATAGCTCATTCCTTATAAACCACCCTACCGAGCCCCACACTAAACCCCTCATCCCCCCAATACCTGCAATATATTGGTTCTATTTTTGATAATTTTAAAACCCACAATATGAACTAACGTGATAGTATATTGGTCAACAAGTGAAGCCCCCGTGAATTGTGAGTAATATCAAGTTGGACCTATGAGTCATATCAAGTATTGTGTATCCTCATATGATTAAGGTGGTGATGTTGTATTGTAAAGCTTATGAGTAATATCAAGCTGAGTCTTGTCAGTAATATCAAGACTATACTTGTGAGTAATATCAAGTCAAGTATTCTCATAGAAGGTACCCTATGAGAATGGATCTCCAATTGTGGAGATGATCTTGTGTTATATCAAGAATAAATTCATGTGTTGTATCAAGACTGTGGAACTCCATTTCTTAAGGTGGTTATACTATGTGATATATTACTAGTCATGGTCACTGAGTGCTATAAGTCTCATTTAGGGATTAGATACCCCTAGAGTGAATTACTTAAGCATATGATTATATGGCATGGGGTAATATATATGATCATCAATATGTATGGAATAATTATTTTGAGTATGATATGATAAGATGGATAAATAATACACATATGTACAATGCATTAATTGTTTAATGATAAAGAGATAAATCATAGAGAAAGAGAAAGAGAATTCCCATGCAAATGTCTAAGTGAACTCAAGTTATAATGCTTCAACAATATATGAGTGTCTTAATCAATGCCTTAGTCAAAGTAGCGGTTGAACTATTAACTAATGTAATCGGTTAAGTAAAGAAGAAATCAATGTTAATCAATCAACATGCATCTGTTAACGAAAGATATCCATGCAAAAGTTAATAATAGAAATTATGCATTGATGGCACTAAGTGTGAAAGCACCAAATACGTTCAGCTAGTCTCCTAAATTTATGGTCATGCATTTAGTTCAAGTCAGTTTAAATTCAGTTCAAGTAAAGTTAACATTCATTTCAAGTAAGTTAACATTTATTTCAAGTCAATCGACAATCAATTCAATTCAGTTAACATTTAGTTCAAGTTAGTTCACTTTCAGTTCAAGACAGTGAACATTCATTTAAATCTAATTGATGAAAGGAAGGATGCTAATGTTTTCATGGAGGGATTTCTAGTTAGATCCTCCTTGTGAATGCACTATCTGGTTCTATTAGTATGTTTACTGAGTGTCCTATGTGCTACCTTATGCATGCTAGGGTTTTTTTCTTGTTATTAATATGCAATGCATATGGCAAGTTCAATCTAGTTGCATACAATTGTTTTTATAGGGTTACATTGGATCTCTCTTCTCTAATGCTAAGGTGATATCTCTTATTGACAAAAATTATGTGTTATAAACCATTCTATGCAAATATATATATCATACTTAAATAATTAATGGGTTTATCATCTTCCGTGTTTGGAGGGTTTTCCCAGGGTACATCTTTTCTCTCATGGTTGATTGATTTATATGGCTGATTTATGGAGCTGATTTATATATCTGATTTATGAAGATGATTTATGTCGATGACATATTTGTGAGATTTACATGTGGATGATATATTTATGAGATTCACATGTGGCTAATTTATGAGATACATATGTGCTGAAATTGATTGATAAAAGTTTTAAAGTTCAAGCTTCTCCAATTTCGCTCAAACATTAACATGGTATCAGAACATAGGGCATGAAATATATTAATTTTGTGAAGCATTCTAAGCATACGTATATCTTGAATATTTTAGCAAAATATTGTATCCATGACATCGATCTCCATTCGACTGGAAGACCACCTTGAAAGTACTTCAAACTTCAACACATGGAAGGAAAGGGTGTTGAATATTCTTGAAGAACATAACATTAATGGTTATGTATCCATAGTGGAAGAGGAGCCTACTACCAATGAAGGGTGAATCAACTTCAAGAATAATCAAGAAAATTTCAAGCATATATTTTTTTAATTAGTTAAGGACTATCTCATGTCCATGATCATTCCGTTGAAGACTGGAAGGGAGTGTTTTGATACACTCACCAATCTTTTCAAGAAAAAGGCCTCAAGTCAAGAAGAGGGGTGGATCCAAAGCAAGGTTGTGTACACTAAAGAGGATAATAGTGTCCTCATGGCAAGAGTGAATAAACAGAGAAATCCTTTTACTACAAAGAATCTCTTCCATTCAAGTGAATAATGAAGGACTCCAGTATTCTCCGCAAGGGTGCAAAAATCAAGAGGGATCCCACACAAATCTGGAAAAGATAAGTACTTTCTATTTTGATTGTTATATGTTGTTATAAATTAGACTTAAAGGTTCTTGAATATGGTTCACGACTATCATATAGAGATATGTATTCCCGGAAAAGAATTTTGTTGAACATACACATTATTATTTGTCTTTTATTAGCATATTGTCAATCTCACGAGTCCATATTATGCGATATAATATAGGATTGATATAATAATTATGTAGTACTGATAAATAATTTTATAGGAATTATATAAAGCTAAACATTTCCTTCATAAGACATGATATAGAGAGTTGCATGCTTGCTTCACTAGTTGCAAATATAGCACTGCATGATAGGTCATAATATATCAGATAGAGGCCTTCATGCTTGTTTCATGAGATATGAATATGTGGATTCATATTCCCTTCACATAATATGAATTTTTGAAATAATATAGGACTGATATAGGGTTTTAAAACATCACATAAGATATGAATGGGGTTATATCAAAACATTGATTTAGTCTATGTACATAACTGTGTGAACCATTGCCACTATGTTGAAAGTTTTCTTGTGATTACATTTCTTGGTTATGTAATGTTATTAATCATTTGAATAATTTTTATTATAGTGGAAAACATATTCCCTAACCTACAAGAAGATAATGGCATGGATTCATTCGGATGGCTGATCCTGAAAAAGAGCAGAGCGAGAGGTTCCTATGTTTATTAGGAAGAAGACATAATATAACCCCTATTTCTATTCGTAGAAATGTAAAGAATCCTAAAGGTAATGCATTTATCTTAATTATATTCGTATATGTTTTATATGTAGAGGAGTATGAGTCTTTGTGATGGAGGACTCAAATTTATGATTCTCATACCCTAGATGTTGAGAGGGAGAAGCTAGATTTGCTAGCTCCTAGAAAAAACCAATGTAACTAGTTAAATTAACCTCCTGCTACGTAAAAACCATGTATGGTACTCATATTAAGTAGGAACATATGTAAGAATATTGTATTATTCTTAAGTTTAGAGGTGTAACCATCATTAGATAATATTTCCTTCTATTGAGAAAATGTTCAGTAGAGTTCTTGAAAGGATTCAAGAACATTGGGTTATAAATCCATGATCACACACATAAAGCTAAATATGATTCTTGTTCATATTTGTAGGATCCCTTAGATGTTAGATATATCTATATAGGTATCAAGGCCATTTATATTATTTACAGTCAATACATATACATTTCTAAAAAAAAACATGTGTTGTGTCACCTACTTAGTACAAGTATAAGTAGATTCAGACATGTCTCCGTTAGTGAAAGAAAGGTTCACAAATATATGGATTCTAACTAGTACAGTGATCGCGAAAGATCACATTAAATATATTGCTCCAGATAGATCATATTGTAAAGAACTAAAAGTTTACAAAGTTCCTAGTTATTTATATTTGAGACATGGTGCAGAAAGGAGTTGTGTAACTCCCGTACATATCCACAGATGATTAGAATTGCCAGCATATTTACTAAGCCTCTGTCCAATACAAGCTTGGTATAGTATAAAAGACTCCTCTAATTGAAGAGGGAGTATTTATGTATATTCACAGGAAGCAACAGTTAAAAGTCCCAAAACTATTTAGTCATGGTACATGACTCAGGAAGCCAGGGGTTGTGATACCTTGTAGAGAGAATCCACATGAGCAGAGACATGGTCAAAGTCTTGGAGACTATTGGATACTATAGAAGAGTTATAGTATGAACTGTCAGAGAACAGTTAAACCTCTTGGAGAGGTTATACAGACATACAATTGGTTATGTGGGATAATCTGATATGAAATCACTATGAAAGTGATCAGGCCTTGAAGAACATCACAGAGAATGACAAGCTCACTAAGAACTTCTTCAGATGGTAGAATATTTTTAGAGTCAACAAATGTTTAAAATTGAAAGAAAAGAAAAGATTTTCTTTCTGCATAATTTTACACATTTAATGTGTTGCATATTATGGATGTGAAATCCATTGTTTCTAGTTTAGATAAACTGCATTCTGGATCGGATACAGATGATGCTTATTTGAATAAGTAGTTGGTTGGTCTCTTAAAGTACCTAGAAAAACTGTTGTATTTTATGCTTATGGATAAGAATATGTTTGAGTACCTTTGAGGTAAATTATAATAGGTTATTTATTGTATTTTTATACATAGTAGACCTATTATATAGCTTGGGATTAGATATGTGTATTGCGGTTAGTACTACATAAGCTAAATGTATTTTATAGATAACACTACCTGCTTAGGAATAGTGTAGCTTGGGATGCTACCTACTAGGATGAAAGAATTGAAGCCTACGGTTATTAGGTGTTAATAGTTAAGCTTTATAAAAAAACCTATGTGTTATGATTGTTGGAATATTATAAACCCTCTCACAATTTAGGATAAAATATTTAATCATTATTTGATTAATTTCCTAATCACTAGCCTAGATAGTTGGCATCCACTTGCACTACAAAGTCAACACTTTCCATATATACCCCATGAATGATTTAATTCTGATTATGGGTTGATCTTGACCACTTTATTGACTCCTAGAATTAGTAATTGTGCTTTCTTACAGATTCTGCCTTATTATGCTTTTATCGACCTTTTCTGTGGATAAGGTAAAGCTAATTAACTAGGAAAGTGGTATCTTTTGTTGTCAACAAATCCTCCATAATTTTCTCTCCACATTCCAGGATTAGTAATATTTTACTTTATACATCATCACTCACTCATTCCTTAGATAATTCGTGAGATCTTGGTATAATTAGGAAACTGCTTTATTCACTTATGGGGGTTTATCATATTTAGTAAGCCTGCTTTATGAGCTAGCATGAGTTGTCTCCTAACAAATCTATTTTCCTTTATAAGGATGTATTACCTATGTAATAATATAAATTATCATTCATTGATCATTCCTAATGTGTGTTAATGATTTCTCAGATGCGGGTGACACACATGCCATTCACAAGGGACACCTGCGCACATTACACATGGTGAAGGTGCGGGAAATGAGGTGAGTGACAACACAATTGAATTGAATGCGGAGAAGGGTGGAACAATTTAGAACCCTATAAGTAGTTGTTTGGTCATTTCCCTTTTGAACCATATCATAGTGGATTTAATTCATGTACGTGTCAATACAGATTTCCATGATGGAAACACTTCGAACTATGAGACTCGCTAGCCTCGGCCCTGTGGGATTTTCATTCATTTGCATCTACTTTGTGCTCACTCTGCTATGATCCTGCACACTAATTCAAAGAATAATATGTTCCAACAACGAGGTAACTGAGAGGTAGCACAAGAAAAGGAGGTGGTCATCGAAAGGACACCATTGGGGACACTGATGGGTTTGTTGAGTAGGTTTCCATGCCGATCAGATGTTTAATTGATGAATGGGATTCCAAGGCAGTATCAGACCATATAACATCTGGTAAAAGTGGGAGTAGAATCAACCATTAATGGATGATGAGGAACATGATGGGACTGTTACTGGAAGACATGATGGTAAAATGGAATGGATCCAGGGATGTGGCCAAAGGTCTGTGCACCCGTATCACCCAAGTGGACAAACAGTTAAAATACTTGGAATCCAATTTCAACCTGAGCCATTACTTAGCATTTGATCCAAACACTGGAAATGTAAATGATAATGGAGGCAAGAACTAGTGCGAGAAAGGTGGTACATCCTTAACCGCTGTTGCGAATTCTCCAGGACCATTGCATGAACATAGGGGTATGGCTAGAAGTGCTACGCCTCTAAAATGCGGTTGTGAGACTCCAAATGGTGCCATAATCATCTACCGATATAGGAGAGGCAACCTCATGACCCAGTGGAAGATTATGGACCCTGTCCAATTTTGGAAGAGACACCAGACTTCCATGTGGAATATGCAACACTATAGATGCCACATCATCATCACTGGTTCCCTCTATGATTTTCATCTTTTTTTGGGTTTCCTTGATTTTAAAATGTGTAATTTTCAAGCTTGTCTATAGTCAGTTTTTAAGTTGTAATATGTTTGTTAAAGTTTTTAGCTACAAAAAGAGAAGACGTATCTACTTCTATAAAAACCCAATCTACAATATTTTTGACAGATTGGGCAGGTGGTCTATTAGTTTAAGACCCCTGTAGAAAGCTTCTTTTTGTTGCTTTGTACTTTTCTTTGTTACAATGAATATAAATTTCACTACTGCTTACAAAAAAAAAGGTGTGTTCACGATTCTTCTTCTTCTCTCCTTATGCTAATTCTCTGCAATTCTTTGTGAGGTTAATTGTGTGCCTAGATCCTTAGCTTGTTTATAGAATTCTTGTTGACATAAAGGATTTAGAATTACAACATGGTATCAGAGCTCAAGATATCAAGTCTTTATATGACATCAGAGCTTTGAGAGCTCATTAATAAATCCTTCTTTTTAGATTTGCAGGTTTATTTTGCGGGTATAACTTCAAATGGATTCAAGAGTATCAGTTCCTCTTCTTTCTCCATTCACAAGCTATTCAGAGTGGAATTTGAAGATGATTTCATCTCTAAAGAGAAAAAATATCTATGAGATATCTATTGCAGCTTGTGAATAGTCTTATGAAGAGTTAAGTGATTGGATGAATGATTGTGATAGAGCGTTTGGATCTATATGTCTAGCTATTTCTCCAATCATGGGCTACCTTATTGGTTCTACTACATACCCAAAGGATCTCTGGAAAAAAATGGATAGAGCTTTGGGAAAGCACAATGATAATCCTTCTAGCAATTTGGAGAGCATCTATATCTCCTCAATGATTTCTCTCTCTTAAGATGTCTCAACCTCTATAGTATCTAATGAAGTTGATCATGATGAAGAAGCTTCTCACACAGTTCCTATTGTTGCTATCCTCTTTGATTCAAATGCTTCCTTCTTCAATCAAGAAGCAAATTTTGAAGAGCCATCTTTTTCTGTATCTCTTGAAGTTTATTCATCTTCTTATGATGCAAATAATGAAAAATAGTGACTAATGGAGTTGTTATTGCTATTGCTATTGATGTTGTCACACATTCATTGTTCTTCATGTCTTCTATTATAGATTCTGGGATCTATGTGCCAGATCCTTCACACTTTGTGCATACCTCTCTCATTGATGTTGTACAACCCAATGACTTCCTGGATGTTTGCTTAGCCAAATCAAGTCCTTTTAGTGTCTTTACACTTACCATACTTGATTCCATTCAATTCAGCAACTCCTCCTTTGTTCTTGGTGTCAATCCTCAAATCCTCCTTGAATATTTTGAACATTTCCTTCCTTCCTCCTTTCATAATTATACTAGAGAGGATTCATTATCAGTACATACCAATGAGTCTACTGATATGGTTATAAGAATTCTTTTGTATTATTTGGAAGCTAGATCAACTCATGAATCCATTGCACTCATACTCTTTGATCCTATGGCTTCTCTATGTCCCTATGTGATCAGTTGCACACATCCTCTATGTGTAAATGAAGTTAGAGACCTCATACATTCGCTTGGACACTTATTTCACCTATCTGGAGCTGATTTCATCTCTATTGATTCTAGTTTCAAGTCATCACATAATATTGGAGATTATTACAACTCTCAAGTTCCTTTAGTCTTACTTTCACATCATTAGATTTCAGTTGTTCTACATGGTCCTAGTTTCCATCTTGCAACTATTCTTGATCTAGGTGAGAATATGTGTCTTCTTCCCAAGAAGAAGACTCCTCCATACATCAACATATAGTTTGGAGTAGCATAAAAAACAGTTCAACATTTTTGGTTTTCCTCTCATGTCCTCGAGGGAGGGTTTTCCCCATGTGGTTTTGCCTCTTTCCTTAGTTCTTTGGACAAGATAAATTGTAAAAGGGTGACCATAGCCTAGTTGTTGGGCCCTATATGCATCTATATTTCATATTATTTTAGAGATATCATCATAAATTCAGACTTAAAGGGGGGTGTTGGAATATTATAAACCCACTCACAACTTAGGATAAAATATTTAATCATTTTTTTATTAATTTCCTATCCACTACCCTAGATAGTTGGCATTCACTTGCACTACAAAGTCAACACTTTCCATATATACCCCAGGAATGCTTTAATTCTGATTCTGGGTTGATCTTGACCACTTTATTGACTCTTCGAATTAGTAATTGCGCTTTCCTATAGATTCTTCCTTATTATGCTTTTATCCACCTTTTATGTGGATAAGGTAAAGCTAGTTAACTAGGAAACTGGTATCTTTTGTTAGAAACCCATCCTCCTTCTCTTCATATTCCAGGATTAGCAATATTTTAATTTAACATCATCGCTCACTCATTCCTTAGCTAATTCGTGAGATCTTTCTCTAATTAGGAAACAACTTTATTCACCTATGGGGGTTTATCATATTTAGTAAACATGCTTTATGAGCTAGCATGAGTTGTCTTCTAGAAAATCTATTTTCCTTTATAAGGATGTATTACCTATGTAATAATATAAATTATCATTCATTGTTCATTCCTAATGTGTGTACATGATTCTTCTTCTTCTCTCCTTATGCTAATTCTCCGCAATTCTCTGTGAGGTTAATTGTGTGCCTAGATCCTTAGCTTGTTTATAGAATTCTTGTTGAAATAAAGGATTTAGAATTCCAACAATGATAGAACACATTGAGATGAAGTTTTACTTCATTTACTTCATGGTTATGTAAAAATAAAAATTCAGTACATAACTATTGATAAGCATATTGCAAATTTGTGAGCAAAGCCACTGTCAATAATGAAGTTGAGATAATTCTGAGGTAATATTGGTATGGCAGGAAATTCCTGGTAAAGCAAAGAACATCTCCCTCGCTAAGAGGGAGTGTTGTTTGTACATCATCAATATTCCTTCTATGGACTTGTGAGTAATATTAAGTCGGACATGTGAGACATATCAAGTCCTATGTATCCTCATATGATTGAGGTGGTGATGTTGTATTGTAAATCTTGTGAGTAATATCAAGTTGAGTCTTGTGATTAATATCAAGACTAGACTTGTGAGTAATATCAAGTCAAGTATTCTCATAGAATATACCCTATGAGAATTGATCTCCAATTGTGGAGATGATCTTGTGTTGTATTAAGAATGTGGATCTCCATTTGTTGAGGTGGTTATACTATGTGATATATTGCTAGTCATGGTCATTGAGTGCTATAAGTCTCCTTTAGGGATTAGCTACCCTTAGTGTGAACTAATTTAGCATATGATTATATGGTATGAGATAATATATATGATCATCAGTACGGTATTGAATAGTTCTTATGAGTATGATTTGATAATATGGATAAATAATACACATATGGACCATGCATTAATTATTTAAAGATAATGAGATAAAGCATAGAGAAATAGAGTGCGAATTGCCCATGTAAATGTCTGAGTGAAATCAAGTTATAAAGCTTCAGTCATATATGAATTCCTCAATCACTGCCTTAGTCAAAGCATCAATTGAACTCTTAACTCATGTAATCAGTTAAGTAAAGAAGAACTCAATGTTCATCAATAATAATGCATCACTTAACTAAATATATCCATGCAAAAGTTAATAATACAAATTGTGCATGGATTGCACTAAATGTGAAAGCACCAAAGACATTCAGTTAGTCTCCTAAATTTATGGTCATGCATTCAGTTCAATTCAGGTAACATTCAATTTAAGTAAAGTTAACATTCATTTCAATTCAGTTAACATTCGATTCAAGTCAGTTAAAATTTAGTTCAAGTTAATTAAATTTTAGTTCAAGACAATGAACATTCAATTAAAGCTAATTGAGGAAAGTAAGGATGCTAATGTTTGCATGGAGGGAGTTCTAGTAATATCCTTCTTTTGAATTCATTATGTGGTTCTTCAGTATGTTTATTGTGCCTCCTATGCGGTACCATTTGCATGCTATGGTTTTTGGCTTGTTATTAATATGAAAGGAATATGGAAAGCTCAATATGGTTGCATACAATTGTTTTTGTAGGGTTTCATTAGATCTCTCTTCTCTACTGCTAAGGTGATATCTCTTATTGGGAAATCTACTTATGTGTTGTAAACCATTCTCTGCAAATCTATATATCACACTCAAAGAATTATTGGGTTTCTCAACCTCTATATTTGGAGGGTTTTCCCAGGGTATATCTTGTATCTCATGGTTGATTGATGTATATGTCTGATTTATGGAGCTGATTTACATGGCTGATTTATGAAGATGATTTATGCGGTTGATATATTTGTGAGATTTACATGTGGCTGATATATTTATGAGATTCACATGTGGCTGATATATTCATATGTGGCTAATTTATGAGATACATATGTGCTGAAATTAATTGATAAAAGTTTTAAAGTTCAAGATTCTTTGATTTTTCTTAAACATTAACATGGTATCAGAGCATAGGGCGTGAAAGAGCTTAGTTTTGTGCAGAAGGATAAACCTACCTAGATCTTGAAGAGTTGAGCAAAATATTGAAGCCATGACATCGATCTCCATTCGATCGAAAGACCACCTCGAAAGTACTTCCAACTTCAACACATGGAAGGAAAGGGCGTTGGATATTCTTGAAGAGCATAGCCTTAATGGTTGTGTATCCATAGTGGAAGATGAGCCTACCACCGATGAAGGGTGAATAAAGTTCAAGAAGAATCAAGAAAAGTCTAAGAATACAATTTTTTATTTGGTTAAGGACTATCTCATGTCCATGGTCATTCTGTTGAAGACTCCAAGGGAGTGTTTTAATACACTCACCAATATTTTCAAGAAAAAAGGCCTCAAGTCAAGAAGAGGGGTGCATCCAAAGCAAGGTTTTGTACACTAAAGAGGAGAATAGTGTTCTCATGGCAAGAGTGAAGAAATGGAGGAATCATTTCACTACAAAGAAGATCTCCCATTCAATTGAATAAAGAAGGAATATGGTATTCTCTGCAAGGGTGTAGAGATCAAGAGGGAGCCCGCAGAAATCAATAAAAATAAGTAATTTATATTTTGATTGTTATATTATGTTATAAATCATATCTAAAGTTTTTTAAACATGTTTCATGAATATCATATACATATTTGTATTTCTGGACTTTGGAATTGTGTTAAGGATACACATTATTGTTTGTCTTTTATTAGCATATTGTCGATCTCATGAGGCCATATTATATGATATAATACATGATTGATATAATAATTATGTAGGATGTATACATACTTATATAGGACTGATACAAATCTAAAATTTCTTCATAAGACATGAGATCGAGGGATGCATGCTTGCTTCATGAGTTGTGAATATAAGACTGCATGATAGGTCACAATATATTAGATAGAGGGCTTCATGGGATATGAATATGGGGCTGCATATATCCTTCATATAATATGATTTTTTGAAATGATATAGGACTATAGGGTTTCAAAACATCACATAATATATGAATGGGGTTGTGTCAAAACACTGACTTAGTCTATGTACATAACTGTGTGAACCATTTCCAGTATGTTGAAAGTTTTCATGTGATTACATTTGTTGGTTATGTAATTTTATAAATCATTTGAATATTTTTTCTTATAGGGAGAAAAATATTCCCCAACCTACAAGAAGATAATGGCATGGATTCATTCAGATGGATTATCCTGAAAAAGAGCAGACTGGGAGGTTCCTATGTTTCTTAGGAAGAAGACAAAATAGAAGCCCTAATTCTATTTGTAGAAATGGAAAGACTCTTGAAGGTAATGTATTTATATTAATTATATTCATATATCTATTAGATATATAGGAGTATGAGTCTTCATTAGGGAGAACTCAAATTTATGATTCTCACATCCTAGATGTTGAGAGGGAGAAGCTAGATTTTCTATATCCTAGGAAAAACCAATGGAACTGGTTAAATTAACTTCCTGCTATGTAGAAACCATTTATGGTACTCATATTCAAAAGGAATCTATATGTTTGGATGGTTCTTAAGTTTAGAGGTGTAGTAGTCATTAGATAAGATTTTTCTCTGTTGCGAAAATGTTTAGTAGAGTTCCTGAAAGGATTCAAGAACAATGGATTATAAATCCATGATCACACACATAAATATAAATTTGATTCTTTTTCATATTTGTATGATCTCATAGATGTTAGATATATCTATATATGTCCTAGGATCAATTATATGCTTTACAGTCAATACATAGACATATACAAAAAACATGTGTTTTGTTACCTACTTAGTACAAGTATATGTAGCTTCAGACATGTCTCGGTCAATGAAATAAAGTTTCATGGATATATGGATTATGACTAGTACAGTTATCAATAAATACCAAATCAAAGATATTGCTCCATATAGAGCATATTGTAAAGAAGTAAAGGTTTACAAAATTCCTAGTTAGTTATATTTGAGACATGGTGCAGAAAGGAGTCGTGTAACTCCTGTTGTTAGAGGAGTATTCTACAACTGAAGCTATATCCTACTCTCATATTTTTATGGGGTGGGTGAAGCCCAATTGACATAAAAAAAATCAATTATAACAATAATCCTAAGATATTAAATCTTCTTTCATGGAGTTTGAGAAGAAGAGGAAGAGAGGAGAACACCTCTTTTAGCCTTGAAGTTTGATCGAGTTCCTTGATAGATGTCCTTGCAGCTCCTTGAATCTCATTCACACATGAAAATATCACCACAAAATCCTTCCTACTATCCTACCAAACTATCTTTAAGAAATATAGTTTAGATCTAATTTCCTACCAATTCTACATCAACATAAAACTTGAAGGGAAAACATTCAACACGAATTGGGAAGAAAAATGAATTGATTCATAATAGATGAACATGGAGAAATACTTACAATGATTGAATGTGCCTTCCATCTCCATATCCTAGACTTACACTTCTACCATCCATGCCTTTGATTTTCAAAAACCTTTGTAGTAGAAAAGTCATTTCTAGCCCTCAATTCCTCCATCATGCATTTACTCTCCAATTTGTCTCCTCTAATTCACCTCATTTGACTTCCTTATATAGAATTAGGGGTTTTGCACCCAATAAATTAACCATGAATGTGGGATTAATAGTTTTGAAACCTTTTTATTATTTTCTTCAAAAAACCTACTTTACCTAGTTTTTTAGGCATCAAACTTGATTTTCAGTATTTCTAGGACAATTAATACCCATGTTAGGCATTTTTTCCACTATATGAGTTATAGGAACTGGGTTTTGGCCCTTAAGTGTTCATCGACTTGGCCTCTTTAGAGCCACCTTTGTATTCAAACATTTCTTCCTTGGTGGAAGCAGTGGTCAAATGAGAGATTGAAGCTCTCAATTGTTCCAAAATTCCAATCTTCATGTTGCGGGTGAAATAGAAAATTGTTTCCAGACCAACACTCTCAAGGGTGTTAATTTTATTGTTAATAGATGTCCCCTAATGTGTGAGGTCCGAAGCTATGTTAAGGGCCGAAATACATTGATAGTTATTTTATTTTGAAACTCTTCATACTAATACTCTTTAATGACAAAGGTAGGATGGTAAAGGAGTAGGATCTTAAAGTCCAGGAGTTGAAAAGCACCTGCAACTCAAAAACATAAATAAACCAAATATACAATATCTTCATGAGGTGGGTATACCCATGTTCAGTTGTAAACAAGAAAGCCCATGAATAATACATAGTGGATCCATGTCAAAAAGAAAAAATGTATACATGCACTTTTTTATGAGCGCAAAATATCCAGGTCTTTATGGTGCTTTGACATGGTAGTATAATATTGTGCAACTCAAGTAGTGCATCGATGAGTGATACAACTGTTTTTCTCAAGGTCTTAAAAAGAAACAACAATAGTATGAGTTTATATCATGTGAATAAATGAGCTGATGTTGAGCATAATAAAACATCATATCATTACCGATCATTGATGTATACCATTAACAAATGTGATGAGACCCATTGATAATGATGATGGACTCCAAGGTACTTGAGTACAAAATAACAAGTGTGAATAGATGTTTTGAAGTCGAACACTTATAGAATCAAAAAATCAGGGGTCATTGATGTATACCCACTGTCATTTGCAAGGAAACCTGCCACTAATGACTAAAATATCCAAGGTACTCACTGGGGTTCCTAGATCCATTTCCTAGATGATGATTTGGTGTCGATAGGAATGGATGCGTTAGAGGGAGAGCATTAATGCATCCCACATCAACTGACATGAAATTGAGATCAATAGGCTGATATAATTTGGTAGAGTTGCGAGATCCAACACTGTATACTAACACAAGAAAGGCCGACATGATTGGTCAGGAATATTTGAGGAATGGATGACATTGGTCTGACTTCCCTTGAACACATAACGCAACACATAGTGACACTTGGAAACATAGAGTAACCAACCATTGTGAAATTATCCAATTCCATATGAATTAATGAAAGCTCCATAGATGCCATGAGGGATAACCTATTGGTGGAGATATGTTCAAATTATTGGTACAACTTCCTAAGGAAAGTGTAAATGGTGTACTTATAACTGATGCAGGGATACGTGTCATGTTCAAGGGAAACAATGACTAATTGTTTCCCTTTTCTCCACAATGAATTATGAATAGATTCGGTAATATTCCTTTTTTATTTTTGTGTTTTTTAATTTTTAGTACTTTTTTCACTTATTAGCTTGAAAAAATAATAAAGAATGATATGATACATGGGAGGGAATGCGTGTTGTATGGGCATACTCTAAGCATGGGTTAGGACAAGGAAAATATATATATTGCAAATAAGAACTGAGCTAGTTGTGCACACTCTTACGGACATTCCCTCCATGGGTTGGCTATCTGAAGCAGGATTATGTGTCGACGAACAGTGAAATCAAACCAAGTAAGTGCGGTTATCTAATTTGGTGCGATGAACAAGTAGGAAAGGGGAAATGTGGTTTACTTTATGCTAATTCTTGTGAAAAACACCAAAATCATAAATCACAATGAATAATGGTCCATCAACTACCTAAATCAAACAGTTCTCACATGTATAGGTCAACTTAAACATAAGCAATGGTTTATAGATATCTTGAGAAAAAAGTGAATGCAAAGGAATATACGCAACATAAGTAATAAGCATTGAAGTAGTAAACACAAATGTTCATGCAGATATTTTAATACATGGTTATGTAAACTAACATAAAATAGAGATCCCATCAAGAAATGGCAAGAGCTACATGGAAGAGAAGTATGTGGTCTCAAACTCCAGTTCATGATGAGACTAATTGGGCTCTTAGGCCTATGAGAATAACTTAGCATGGGCACTAAAATGGCAATGGGGTTTTGACTAGGGTGTCCCATGTTCAGTAGGCTCAGAATGGTGGAAAATATAGATCTGATGGGCTGGAACACCAATCTCCAACATGTTCGACCCTATGGAAAGTTTGGGTTGCAAAAGCCTCAAATGCATATTCATAGAGGGATAACCTAAACCTATATGCATGATTCCAAATATACCTGATAAGATCAAGGAACATACAAATGATGCTCTTATACTTGGGTGGATTTAAACCAAGTATGATCCTAGTGGCCCCACAAAATATGTCCTTAGGTGGGTACAACCAAATGTTTTTGACTTCAAGGATAGTTTCACCCGATGACAAAATTTTGTCCAAGAAAGCAAGTGAGTTGGGAGAGCTCATATCCAAAATGGGCCAAGTAACTGGATCATATTCCTCCATCAAGGGAATATTTTGATCCAAATCTGTCGAAGCCATTTGAATCATTTGGTATGACACTTATACATTAGATAAGGGTTGTGGGATCACAAATTTTCCCATGACGGAATCATTTTTGAACGATCCTACCCTAATGTCTTGAACCTCCTTTAGAGAATCCCTAATGAAAGGAAAATTCGACTGGACAATGATTTCAAGAATCAAGTAATCTAATTGGTCAATCATGACAATATTCCCCCAATTAGGGAACCAAATCACTCGAGACTCTGAAGACACAATATCCAGCATCATATGCATCTAACTATGTCCTAATAGAAAATTATAATCTATAGGTGCATCTACTACCTCAACATCCAATGTGACTATTTCACCACCCCATTCAATAGGGAAGGATACAATGAGTCCGTGAGGAGAGAATGAATGTTGGTCAAATGATTTTCACACAATATGGAATTGAACTAAGGTGGGTGATCCTAATTCTTTCCAACAATTAAATGACATGACACAAGTTGAATCCCCTTCATTGGCTATGGTTTGAAAAATGTTCTTTCCATGAGATGTTACTTTAATCTTAAAAGAAACTTTGGAAGGAATCCTATAGGTTATTTTTTCTATGTCTAACGTGATCAAATTCATATTAGATGGAACAAAAACTCTAGTTGAAGACAATAGTTCCTTTATTTGTGAAGAACAATATTCCAATAAATACATGGCAGACATGGCACATGGTGCTTGATCTATTTCCTCAACAAAATTTTCATTATGAGAAGCTCGTGCGTTACGATTATGCAATGTTCTATGTAGATCACTTTTGGGGGGGTGTGGTACTATGTCTTTGGTTGGATTCTCAATGGTGAGAGAACCACTTGGTTGCAATTCTGATTGATCCAATATACTAGGAGGGACATCATAAGAATGATATATCATTTTAATGTTTACCTCATGATTACACATGAATACATTGGGATCATGTCCCCCTTGTGGGGATTTCGATTGGTTTCCCCCTAGAAGAGGTACCAGCACTGTAGAAACCATTTGTTGATGGTGTTGCAGAAAAATATTGCATCAATACAAATGATTATTGTTTCCCACTTTCTTGATCTGGATTCAGTGCATCTCCCTTCCCAAAGTTAGCATTATGCTTACTCCTGTACTTCTTCTTCTTTCCTCTAAGTTCCATGGATTGAACTATGAGATTTTCAAGATTTTGGGAAGGATTAAAATTGTGCCTACCCTTGTACTTCTTCTTATTTCCCCTAAGGTCCATGGATTGAACTATGAGTATTTTAGAAGCTAGGGAAGTTTTAACATGCTGCTACATATCCTAACTGGCTGTAGGTTGTGAAGTTTGAATAGACATTTGTCCCATTTTCCAGGTAATTTGCTCAAGGTTGTTAACAGAACCCATCATACCATTGGCATGAAGTCCATGTGGTGGGATATATTGATCAAATTCAAGTATTGTAGGTTGGTTCCAAAAATATTGGCTACTTTCTAGAACCTCACCACACCATTGTGGAATGGGATTCATGGGTGTATTTTCCCCTTGCAGGGCCAGAATCCAAGGATATTGGATATTTCCTGGAATTTGAACACACCATTGATGAATGGGTGGATTTCCCCCTTGCAGGGTTAGACTCTAGTGAGATTGGTTATTTCCTAGAATTTGACTAAACCATTTAGGTGGTCCCTAGATTTGACTAGTATTCCAAGGTGGGTTCCCCCCTTGCGAAGGTTTCCCCCAAGAAGATTGGGTACTTCTTCAAACATGATAAATGAGTTGATTGTATTATTATGGAGTTAGGTCCCAAGAATATTGGTTAATTCCTAAAACCTGACCATTGGGTGGATTTCCTCTTGATGGAGTTGGGTCCCAAGAAGATTGGTTACTTCCTATAACTCGACCATTCCATTGATTATGTCCTTGGTTTTGATTGGAATTCCAACATATATTTCCTCCTTGCAGAGGATGGCTCCAAAAATATTGGTTACTTCCTAAAAACTAACCACTCCATTTTGGAATGAGGTTGATAGGTTTAATGTCCCCATTTTAAAATAATTCCATAGTGGGAAAATTCCATCCATCCTACTAGTTCCCTAGGTTGGGTGGAAACATTGGGAAGTTAATAAGGGAGATAATAAATGATGTTTAGAAATAAGAAGGAATAAAATATTTATTTAATAAGGTCAATTAAATGAATGTAAGTGAAGAATGAAACTGCTAGGAAAAATGGAGACATATGGAGACTATGGGGCCCACTCAAGCTAGAATTCCTATGTTAAATGGAATCCATCTCTTGCAATCTCAAATCTATGGAAAGCCTAATGTTTTGGATGTATTGAGGTCAATATACTTGTCCATATACTTCATAGGTAGAATTTGGGATGAAGTGTAACTTACATGAGCAAGGAAGAGCCAAATGGGGAGTTTCATGGACATTTGGCTAGATTCCCCTTACACTTATGACATCTACGACACCAATGATGGAGATTCTATGAAAGTTATGACACAAGTAAGATATGAAGGCTGAAATATGACCTCTCTGACATATCAGGTCGAAATAGATCATCCAATAGAGCTCTCATGTGATTTGGAGAAGCCCAATGGGTTCCTACTCAGTTTGGGAGAAGATGGAAGGTGAAGAGAGAGGTCAGATGGCATAGCTTGAGAAGCCACACCAATTCGACTTGGATTTGGTTTATGGATGTATTTGGAAGATCAGGAGACCATTAATGTTTATAAAATACAGGGATCAGCCATTATAAGGATATTTTTGATCAGTTGTGAAATTTGTTGTTGTGAAGAGAGAGAGCTAGTGAGTGAGTAGTTCATGCTTGAGCCAATTTCGAGGGTGAAATATTCCCATCCTAATTGGTGATGGGAGAGGCCAATTAGGTATTTCAAGGATATTAAATGGAGTTATAATATACAGTTTCAGCTAAATAATCTCATGGACACTTCAGGATTCATCTCATTCCCCCTCCCATCTCACATTCTTTCACCATATTTCAGCCCGATGAAGTGAGGCGCACTTGGTGAGCCATTTATATTTTTGAGGGAGCTCCTCTTGCTCCATAATTTTGTATTCTGATGTAAATAATATTCTCTCTCTGTACATAAATTTATCAGGTCAAAAGGACAAGATATTTTATGAATTATTGATCAGTAATAAAGAAACAGTGTCATTTCCCACTTCTTTGTTGCAAATTCTTATAATATTGGTAGATTTGAATGGCTATGTAAAATATTGATTATTAATGCATGAATGGAATGTCACTGAAGAATATTTTAGGTTTCATATTCATTAATGGATATTTTGTGGCCATTGGGTCAAATTCCATAACCATTGGATTAAATTGCATCTCATTTCCCCAAGGGTTCAATACTAGTTTTTATATATCTGATTGAAGGAAGTTATAATAACCATGGGAGTTTGATTGGTTCAGAATATTAGTCCCTATTTATTTCCTATACACATCCACTTCCTCAATTTGAGAATTCAAATGGGTTTCTGTACATTTGGGCGGCCATTCTGGTAATTACCCCGGGGGGATTTGAGCCCCAAAATTGCTAATAAAATCATCTATCTTGTTCAGAATTTCGTACAAAATTGAAAAAGTTAATGGATGGAAATACTACATCCCTGAAAATAATAATTAATTTATTATATCATCCATACACCTTCTCTGAATATTTGGGAGCAATTGGGCCAATTTGGAGACCAAGACACTAAGACTAGTCAAGAGCAAAAATTGTGAAAAAATTGGAAAATTGGGCATTTTAGTAAAAAATTAAAAAAGAGACATTAAAAGTGCTATAAAATCATGGTATTGTAACCTTATGGTGTTAAATAGGAGTGAAATTAATAAACCATCATCCTTAGAATCTGAATTGGAAGGTGCTCAGCTTGTAGAAGAAGAATTGGGAAAAAAGGGTACCTTGGACTAAAACTATGGCTCATGAGGGAGAAGACCACACTAAGGAGAAAATGGAGTATATAAAAATTATAAGACCTTTTTTTCAAGAAATGAACCAAAATATATTAGTCATGCCCCAATAGATAACAAAAGGATTCGAATTGATGGCTAGTCAAATGGGAAGCAAAGGGATAACGGGAGATAGTGGTAGTTCAAAATCAACAGAAAAGAAGACAATGGGTGAGCACATTTACTCACAACCAATACCTCATAATAGAACCCATGAATTATAGATCACACCAAGGCCTACTGCACCTAAATTTATTACTCCCAAATAAGATACTAACATTCAATTTGAAATTGATACAATAACAAAAGATTGGGCTAAATTGGATGAAGAGTGTAGGAGGAGTATAACATTTGAACAATACTTCACTATAGCAAACAAATTCAAAAAGAAGGAGGGAAATACGTCTCTGTACCAAAATAAAGAATTGAATTGTGCCATAGGTAAAGTGTCACTTACTACTTTTGATGGTTCATCTCAAAGCTCTGCTAACACTTGGGTGTAGAAATTGGATGTGTATTTCCAGCTGAATCCAATGGTGGGAGAAGATGCTTTAAAAATGGTTCTTTTGCACTTGGAGGGAGATTCCAATGAATGGTGGTTCCATGGCATGAAAACCTTGGGTCATGATCAGGTCAAAACATATGGGGAATTTGTTGATAGGGTACTAGAAAGGTTTGAGCAAAAATATCCAGAATTGTCTTTCAGAGAACTAGCACAATTGAAGCAGGTAGGGACTACTATCGAGTATATGTTGGAATTCAAAAGATTGTCAGTTAAGGTGGCTGATGTATCTATGGAAAGGTTAGTATTTATGTTTACTGAAATTTTTTCAGAGCCCTTAAAAGGTTTGGTCAAATCCCACAAACCTACAAACTTAAATGATGTAATGAGCTTGATTAGAGACCTTCAAAATGTGCTCCCTAGAACAAGATTTCCTCCCAATCCTAACTCCAGATTTGAAATAAATCCTTGGAAAAAGGATGCACCTGATAATATGAGTTGGTAAATATATACATATGAAAATAATAAGAAAGAAGGACAAAACAGGATGAACTTTGAAGGAAAATATTTTTCTTTACATGCTTCCAACCATGGACATCGGGGCATAAATGTGCTGGAGGAAAAGCTCAATGCATAGAAGTATTTTCTGATAATGATGAGTATGAGGGGGTAATGGATGAATAAGATAAAATTTCATATCAGGAGGAGACATATGAGACAACATCCGAAGAATAAAAACAAGAAGAAAATCAGCCCTCACCGGACAAAGCAAGAATGACAGTACTTTCAACAGTGCCTCGCTATCACACTATTCGATGCAAGGGTGTGGTATTGGGACAAAGAGATTCATTTTTGGTACATGGAGGAAACACATAATTTAATTGATGTATATATGGTGGAGAAAATAAAAATACCAAGTGAACGATTTATGGCTTGACGGTTGTCATCCCAGGTCACAACACAATGCAATGCAACACCTGGATTCCAAAGTTGCGAGTCACCATAGTTAACTATACTTTTGTTGATAGTTATTATGTGGTTGATGTTTCTAATACTAATGTAGTCTTGGGAGTGAAATGGATGTATTATATAGGAGAGAATTCAATAAATTATCAAATTCCTGAAATGAAATTTCAAGATTCAATAGGTGCACTAAGGGTTGTGAGGGGCCAACACACTTACCCAAAACAGGTAGTAAATTGCAAAAATATGAGATATAGATTGAGGAATGGTGATGTAGAATGGGATGCTGAATTTTATGTCACCTATACTAAGCCAAAATCATATTTTTTAAACACCCAAAAGAGATAGAGACACTTATGCTAAAATATGAAAAACATTTCAGAGATCTTCCACATGGTAGACCACCTGATAGGGGGGTTGAGCATAGCATTGTTTTGGAGGAGGGTACTTCACCCATTCAGATACCACCTTATATACATCCCAAGAAGTTCATAGATGAGATTGAGAAGGCCATTCAATAACTCTTATATTTGGGACTTATTAGACCAAGCTCTATCCCTTATGCTTCTTCAGTAGTATTGGTAAAGAAAAAAGATGGAACTTTGAGGATGTGTATAGACTTTAGAGCTTTAAACAAGAAGACCATCAAGAATAGATATCCTATTCCTAGGATTGATGATATAATGGATGACATATTTGGAGCTAATTAATTTTCCAATATTTACCTTAGATCTGGTTATGACAAAATTCAGATGAAGGAGGAAGATGTGCAAAAGACTGCTTTTTGATGTCACTATGGTCACTTTGAGTTTCTTGTTATGCCATTTGGGTTGACTAATGCTCCAACCAAATTTCAAGCATGTATGAATATAATATTTTACAAACATATTAGAAGGTTTGTTTTAGTATTATTTGATGATATTCTAATTTACAGTAAAACTTGGGAAGAGCACTTGCAACACCTAGAGGTGGTGTTGAAAACTTTGCAAGAACAATCTTTGTATGCTAAGATGTCTAAATGTGAATTTAGGATGAAAGAAATATTATATATTGGGTAAATTATTGGGAAATATGGAGTGAAAGTGCACATGGAAAATATCAGGGCCATCTTAGAATGGCCATCACCAAAAAACATCACATAATTAAGAGGTTTCATTGGAACATGTACATACTACCGGAAGTTTGTGAAAGGATTCTCCAAGCTGACTTCTCCACTCACTGACTTGACTAAGAATGATGCTTTCAAGTGGAATGAAGAGGCTGAAAATTCCTTCCAAAATATGAAAGAGGTAATGAGTAGTTGTCCCATACTTGCATTACCTGATTTTTCTAAGCCTTTCGTTGTTGAATGTGATGCCTCTAGTGGAGGTGTAGGGGATGTCCTAAAGCAAGCATAACACCATATAGCCTTTGAGAGAAGAAGTTGCAGCCTCATGAAAATATTTACTCCATATATGAAAAAGAGATGTTGGCCATCATGCATTCCTTGGAAAAATTCTGACAATACTTGGTAGGCAACAATTTTGTGGTGAAAACATACCACAATAGTCTAAGACACTTCCTTACCCAAAAGGATCTAAAAGAAAGGAAACAGAAGTGGGTAAGCAAGATCCAAGATTAACATTTTGATATTGAATATGTGAAAGGAAAGAATAACATTGTAGCAGATGCATTATCTCGAAAACCTTCTTTTTCTCTCATGGCCATTACTAAACATTCGAATGACATGCTACTAGTTGAGTATGCCAAAGATAAGTTTGCTTGTGATGTATTAGATGGAATCATGGGAGATGATAACTACATAATTTTGGAGGGGATGATATACTATAAGGGAAGAATTTATTTGGATTGAGATTCGGAGCTTAAGTACAAAGTTTTGCAGGAAGCACATGATTCCCCACAAGCAAGCCATCCGAGGATCTTCAAAACCTATAGGAAACTAAGGAAAAGGTTATATTGGAAGGGGCTGAAGGAAGATGTTAAAAATTATGTTAATTAATGTAAGGTATGTTGGAAAAACAAATCATAACTCACATATCCAGTTGGGTTACTACAACCTTTGCCCATTCCAGAGCAAAAATGGGACAGTATATCGATGGATTTTATCACCGGTTTGCCCAAATATTTGGGAAAGGATTAAATATATTTGGTAGTGGATATATTGACTAAGTTTTATCATTTATTTTCTGTTACATACTATTTTATTTCTGCACAAGTGGCTGACCTTTTTTTTAGAGAAATCTTCAGATTGCATGGGCTCCCCAAGAGCATTGTGAGTGATAGAGATGGTAGATTCATTAGTGCTTTTTGGAAAGAAATTTTCAGATTGGTGGGCACTAATTTGACTCCAAGTACAATATACCATCCCAAAACTGATGGACAAACAGAGAGGGTGAAAAAATAGTTGGAAGGATACCTCTGAAACTATGTGGGAGAACAACAAAAAGTTTGGACAAAATGGCTACATTTGGGTGAGTTTTGCTACAACACCACCTTTCACATGTCAATAGGAATGTCTCCTTTAAAATAATTATATGGTTATTAGGCACTTAAATTTTCTGATATGGTATTTGGTGATAGTAGATCTCCAAAAGCTAAAGATTGGGTGGAAGAAAGCCAAGAAATTTTAAATCTTTTAAAAGACAATTTGCAGGTTGCCCAAAATCAACAAAAAACAATATGCAGATAAACGCAGAGAGGAAAGGACTTTCCATGTTGATGATTTAGTGTATTTTAGGTTTCAGCCATACAAACAATCATCTCTCAAAAATAATGGAGCAGAAAAGTTAAAGCCAAGATACTATGGGCCCTACAAGATGATCCGGAAAATTGGAGAAGTAGCATATGAGTTGGAACTTCCGGAAGGGAGTAAAATTAATAATGTATTTCATGTTTCTTGTATCAAGAAATATATTGGTCAGAAAATTGTAATTTCAGATACACTCCCACATTTGTATGATGAAGGACAGCTCACAATTATTCCGGAAAAGGTTTTGAAGGCAAGGGAGAGAAGATTGAGGAGCAGGACAATCAAAGAATACTTGGTGCAATGGAAGGATCTACCAAGTGAAGATGCCACATGGGAAGAGGAGAATGTTTTGCAGCATCAAAATCTGAAATTTCTTGAGGACAAGCAATATTGGGTGGGAAGGATTTTAATGTCCCCATTTAAAAATAATTACATAGTGGGAAAATTCCATCAATCCTACTAGTTCCCTAGGTTGGGTGGAAACATTGGGAAGTTAATAAGGGAGATAATAAATGATGTTTAGAAATAATAAGGAATAAAATATTTATTTAATAAGGTCAATTAAATGAATGTAAGTGAAGAATGAAACTGCTAGGAAAAATGGAGACATATGGAGACTATGGGGCCCACTCAAGCTAGAATTCCTATGTTAAATGGAATCCATCTCTTGCAATCTCAAATATATGGAAAGCCTAATGTTTTGGATGTATTGAGGTCAATATACTTCATAGGTCGAATTTGGGATGAAGCGTAACTTACATGAGCAAGGAAGAGCCAAATGGGGAGTTTCACGGACATTTGGCTAGATTCCCCTTACACTTATGACATCTATGACACCAATGATGGAGATTCTATGAAAGTTATGACACAAGTAAGATATGAAGGCTGAAATATGACCTCTCTGACATATCAGGTCGAAATATATCATCCAATATAGCTCTCATGTGATTTGGAGAAGCCTAATGGGTTCCTACTCAGTTTGGGAGAAGATGGAAGGTGAAGAGAGAGGTCAGATGGCATAGCTTGAGAAGCCACACCAATTCGACTTGGATTTGGTTTATGGATGTATTTGGAAGATCAGGAGACCATAAATGTTTATAAAATACAGGGATCAGCCATGATAAGGATCTTTTTGATCAGTTGTGAAATTTGTTGTTGTGAAGAGAGAGAGCTAGTGAGTGAGTAGTTCATGCTTGAGCCAATTTCGAGGGTGAAATATTCCCATCCTAATTGGTGATTGGAGAGGAAAATTAGGTATTTCAAGGAGATTAAATGGAGTTATAATATACAGGTTCAGCTAAATAATCTCGTGGACACTTCAGGATTTAGCTCATTCCCCCTCCCACCTCACATTCTTTCACCATATTTCAGCCCGATGAAGTGAGGCGCACTTGGTGAGCCATTTATATTTTTGAGGGAGCTCCTCTTGCTCCATAATTTTGTATTCTGATGTAAATAATATTATCTCTTTGTACATAAATTTATCAGGTCAAAAGGACAAGAGATTTTATGAATTATTCATCAGTAATAAAGAAACAGTGCCATTTCCCACTTCTTTGTTGCAAATTCTTATAATATTGGTAGATTTGAATGGCTATGTAAAATATTGATTATTAATGCATGAATGGAATGTCACTGAAGAATATTTTAGGTTTCATATTCATTAACGGATATTTTGTGGCCATTGGGTCAAATTCCATAACCATTGGATTAAATTGCATCTCATTTCCCCAAGGGTTCAATACTAGTTTTTATATATTTGATTGAAAGAAGTGATAATAACCATGGGAGTTTGATTGGTTCAGAATATTAGTCCCTGTTGATTTCATATACACATCCTCTTTCTCAATTTGAGAATTCAAATGGGTTTCTGTACATTTGGGCGGCCATTCTGGTAATTACCCCGGGGGGATTTGAGCCCCAAAATTGCTAATAAAATCATCTATCTTGTTTAGAATTTCGTACAAAATTGAAAAAGTTATTGGATGGAAATACTACATCCCTGAAAATAATAATTAATTTATTATATCATCCATACACCTTCTCTGAATATTTGGGAGCAATTGGGCCAATTTGGAGACCAAGACACTAAGAGTAGTCAAGAGCAAAAATTGTGAAAAAAATTGGAAAATTGGGCATTTTAGTAAAAAATTAAAAAAGAGACATTAAAAGTGCTATAAAATCATGGTATTGGAACATTATGGTGTTAAATAGGAGTCAAATTAATAAACCATCATCCTTAGAATTTGAATTGGAAGGTGCTCAGCTTGTAGAAGAAGAATTGGGAAAAAAGGGTACCTTGGACTAAAACTATGGCTCACGAGGGAGAAGACCACACTAAGGAGAAAATGGAGTAAATAAAAATTATAAGACCTTTGTTTCAAGAAATGAACCAAAATATATTAGTCATGCCCCAACAGATAACAAAAGGATTCGAATTGATGGCTAGTTAAATGGGAAGCAAAGGGATAACGGGAGATAGTGGTATTTCAAAATCAACAGAAAAGAAGACAATGGGTGAGCACATTTACTCACAACCAATACCTCATAATAGAACCCATGAATTATAGATCACACCAAGGCCTACTGCACCTAAATTTCTTACTCCCAAATAAGATACTAACATTCAATTTGAAATTGATACAATAACAAAAGATTGGGCTAAATTGGATGAAGAGTGTAGGAGGAGTATAACATTTGAACAGTACTTCACTATAGCAAACAAATTCAAAAATAAGGAGGGAAATACGTCTCTCTACCAAAATAAAGAATTGAATTGTGCCATAGGTAAAGTGTCACTTACTACTTTTGATGGTTCATCTCAAAGCTCTGCTAACACTTGGGTGTAGAAATTGGATGTGTATTTCTAGCTGAATCCAATGGTGGGAGAAGATGATTTAAAAATGGTTCTTTTGCACTTGGAGGGAGATGCCAATGAATGGTGGTTCCATGGCATGAAAACCTTGGGTCATTATCAGGTCAAAACATATGGGGAATTTTTTGATAGGGTACTAGAAAGGTTTGAGCAAAAATATCCAGAATTGTCTTTCAGAGAACTAGCACAATTGAAGCAGGTAGGGACTCCTACTGAGTATATGTTGGAATTACAAAGATTGTCAGTTAAGGTGGCTGATGTATCTATGGAAAGGTTAGTATTTATTTTTACTGAAATTTTTGCAGATCCCTTAAAAGGTTTGGTCAAATCCCACAAACCTACTAACTTAAATGATGTAATGAGCTTGATTAGAGACCTTCAAAATGTGCTCCCTAGAACAAGATTTCCTCCCAATCCTAACTCCAGATTTGAAATAAATCCTTGGAGAAAGGATACACTGATAATAAGAGTTGGTAAATAGATACATATGAAAAGAATAAGAAAGAAGGACAAAACAGGATGAACTTTGAAGGAAAATATTTTTCTTTACATGCTTCCAACCATGGACATCGGGGCATAAATGTGCTGGAGGAAAAGCTCAATGCATAGAAGTATTTTCTGATAATGATAAGTATGAGGGGGGTATGGATGAAGAAGTGAAAATTTCATATCTTGAGGATACATATGAGACAACATCCGAGGAATAAAAACAAGAAGAAAATCAGCCCTCATCAGACAAAGCAAGAATGACAGTACTTTCAACAGTGCCTCGCTATCACACTATTCGATGCAAGGGTGTGGTATTGGGACAAAGAGATTCATTTTTGGTAGATGGAGGAAACACATAATTTAATTGATGTATATATGGTGGAGAAAATAAAAATACCAAGTGAACCATTTTATGGCTTGACGGTTGTCATCCCAGGTCACAACACAATGCAATGCAACACCTGGATTCCAAAGTTGCGAGTCACCATAGGTAACTATACTTTTGTTGATAGTTATTATGTGGTTGATGTTTCTAATAATAATATAGTCTTGGGAGTGAAATGGATGTATTATATAGGATATAATTCAATAAATTATCAAATTCCTGAAATGAAATTTCAAGATTCAATAGGTGCACTAAGGGTTGTGAGGGGCCAACACACTTACCCAAAACAGGTAGTAAATTGCAAAAATATGAGATATAGATTGAGGAATGGTGATGTATAATGGGATGCTGAATGTTATGTCACCTATACTAAGCCAAAATCATATTTTTTAAACACCCAAAAGAGATAGAGACACTTATGCTAAAATATGAAAAACATTTCAGAGATCTTCCACATGGTAGACCACCTGATAGGGGGGTTGAGCATAGCATTGTTTTGGAGGAGGGTACTTCACCCATTTAGATACCACCTTATATAAATCCCAAGAAGTTCATATATGAGATTGAGAAGGCCATTCAATAACTCTTATATTTGGGACTTATTAGACCAAGCTCTAGCCCTTATGCTTCTTCAGTAGTATTGGTAAAGAAAAAAGATGGAACTTTGAGGATGTGTATAGACTTTAGAGATTTAAACAAGAAGACCATCAAGAATAGATATCCTATTCCTAGGATTGATGAGATAATGGATGACATATTTGGAGCTAATTAATTTTCCAATATTTACCTTAGATCTGGTTATGACAAAATTCAGATGAAGGAGGAAGATGTGCAAAAGACTGCTTTTCGATGTCACTATGGTCACTTTGAGTTTCTTTTTATGCCATTTGGGTTGACTAATGCTCCAACCAAATTTCAAGCATGTATGAATATAATATTTTACAAACATATTAGAAGGTTTGTTTTATTATTCTTTGATGATATTCTCATTTACAGTAAAACTTGGGAAGAGCACTTGCAACACCTAGAGGTGGTGCTGAAAACTTTGCAAGAACAATCTTTGTATGCTAAGATGTCTAAATGTGAATTTAGGATGAAAGAACTATTATATATTGGGTAAATTATTGGGAAATATGGAGTGAAAGTGCACATGGAAAATATCAGGGCCATCTTAGAACGGCCATCACCAAAAAACATCACATAATTAAGAGGTTTCATTGGAATATGTACATACTACCAGAAGTTTGTGAAAGGATTCTCCAAGCTGACTTCTCCACTCACTGACTTGACTAAGAATGATGCTTTCAAGTGGAATTAAGAGGCTGAAAAGTACTTCCAAAATATAAAAGAGGTAATGAGTAGTTGTCCCATACTTGCATTACCTGATTTTTCTAAGCCTTTAGTTGTTGAATGTGATGCCTTTGGTGGAGGTGTAGGGGCTGTCCTAAAGCAAGGATAACACCATATAGCCTTTGAGAGAAGAAGTTGCAGCCTCATGAAAATATTTACTCCATATATGAAAAATAGATGTTGGCCATCATGCATTCCTTGGAAAAATTCTGACAATACTTGGTAGGCAACAATTTTGTGGTGAAAACATACCACAATAGTCTAAGACACTTCCTTACCCAAAAGGATCTAAAAGAAAGGAAACAGAAGTGGGTAAGCAAGATCCAAGATTAATATTTTGATATTGAATATGTGGAAGGAAAGAATAACATTGTAGCAGATGCATTATCTCGAAAACCTTCTTTTTCTCTCATGGCCATTACTAAACATTCGAATGACATGCTACTAGTTGAGTATGCCAAAGATAAGTTTGCTTGTGATGTATTAGATGGACTCATGGGATATGATAACTACATAATTTTGGAGGGGATGATATACTATAAGGCAAGAATTTATTTGGTTTGAGATTCAGAGCTTAAGTACAAAGTTTTGTAGGAAGCACATGATTCCCCACAAGCAAGCCATCCGAGGATCTTCAAAACCTATAGGAAACTAAGGAAAAGGTTATATTGGAAGGGGCTGAAGGAAGATGTTAAAAATTATGTTAATTAATGTAAGGTATGTCAGAAAAACAAATCAGAACTCACATATCCAGTTGGGTTACTACAACCTTTTCCCATTCCAGAGCAAAAATGGGACAGTATATCGATGGATTTTATCACCGGTTTGCCCAAATTTTTGGGAAAGGATTGAATATATGTGGTAGTGGATATATTGACTAAGTTTTATCATTTATTTTCTTTTACATACTATTTTAGTGCTGCACAAGTGGCTGACCTTTTTTTTAGAGAAATCTTCAGATTGCATGGGCTCCCCAAGAGCATTGTGAGTGATAGAGATGGTAGATTCATTAGTGCTTTTTGGAAAGAAATTTTCAGATTGGTGGGCACTAATTTGACTCCAAGTACAATATACCATCCCCAAACTGATTTAAAAATAGAGAGGGTGAAAAAATAGTTGGAAGGATACCTCTGAAACTATGTGGGAGAACAACAAAAAGTTTGGACAAAATGGCTACATTTGGGTGAGTTTTGCTACAACACCACCTTTCACATGTCAATAGGAATGTCTCCTTTAAAATAATTACATGGTTATTAGGCACTTAAATTTTCTGATATGGTATTTGGTGATAGTAGATCTCCAAAAGCTAAAGATTGGGTGGAAGAAAGCCAAGAAATTTTAAATCTTTTAAAAGACAATTTGCAGGTTGCCCAAAATCAACAAAAACAATATGCAGATAAACGCAGAGAGGAAAGGACTTTCCAGGTTGATGATTTAATGTATTTGAGGTTTCAGCCATACAAACAAGCATCTCTCAAAAAGAATGGAGCAGAAAAGTTAAAGCCAAGATACTATGGGCCCTACAAGATGATCCGGAAAATTGGAGAAGTAGCATATGAGTTGGAACTTCCGGAAGGGAGTAAAATTAATAATGTATTTCATGTTTCTTGTATCAAGAAATATATTGGTCAGAAAATTGTAATTTCAGATACACTCCTGCATTTGTATGATGAAGGACAGCTCACACTTATTCCGGAAAAGGTTTTGAAGGCAAGGGAGAGAAGATTGAGGAGCAGGACAATCAAAGAATACTTGGTGCAATGGAAGGATCTACCAAGTGAAGATGCCACATAGGAAGAGGAGAATGTTTTGCAGCATCCAAATTTTAAATTTCTTGAGGACAAGCAATATTGGGTGGGGAGGATTGTAATGTCCCCATTTTAAAATAATTACATAGTGGAAAAATTCCATCAATCCTACTAGTTCCCTAGGTTGTCTAGAAACATTGGGAAGTAAATACGGGAGATAATAAATGATGTTTAGACATTAGAAGGAATAAAATATTTATTTAATAAGGTCAATTAAATGAATGCAAGTGAAGAATGAAATGGCTAGGAAAAATGGAGACATATTGATACTATGGAGCACACTCAAGCTAAAATTCCTATGTTAAATGGCATCCACCTCTTGCAATCTCAAATCTATGAAAAGCCTAATGTTTTGGATGGATTATAAGGTCAATATACTTTTCCATATACTTCATAGGTCTAATTTGGGATGAAATTTAACTTACATGAGCAAGGAAGAGCCAAATGGGGAGTTTCATGGATACTTCTAGATTCCCCTTACACTTATGACATCTATGATACCTATGATGGAGATTCTATGACAGTTATGACACAAGTCAGATATGAAGGCTGAAATATGAAATATATGACTTATAATGTCTAAATAGAGCATCCAATATATCTCTCATGTGATTTGGAGAAGCCCAATGGGTTCCTACTCAATTTGGGAGAAGATGGAAGGTGAAGAGAGAGGCCACATGGCATAGCATGAGAAACCACACCAATTCGACTTGGATTTGGTTTATGGATGTATTTGGAGGTTGAGGAGACCATTAATGTTTATAAAATACAGGTATAATTCATGAGAAGGATCTTTTTTATCAGTTGTAAAATTTGTTGTTGTGAAGAGAGAGAGAGCTAGTGAGTGACTAGTTCATGCTTGAGCCAATTTCGAGGGTGAAATATTCCCATCCTAATTGGTGATTGGAGAGGCCAATTAGGTATTTCAAGGAGCTTAAATGGATTTATAATACACAGTTTCAGCTAAATAATATCATGGACACTTCAGGATTCAGGTCATTCCCCCTCCCATCTCACATTCTTTCACCATATTTCATCCCGGTGGAGTGATGCACACTTGGTGAGCCATTTATCTTTTTGAGGGAGATCCTCTTGCTCCATAATTTAGTATTATGATGTAAATACTCTTCTCTTTGTCTGAAAATTTATCAAGTCAAAATGACAATAGATTTTATGTATCATTGATCAGTAATAAAGAAACAGTGCCATTTCCCATTTCTTTGTTGCAAACTCTTATAATATTGGTAGATTTGAATGGCTATGTAAAATATTTATTATTAATGTATGAATGGAATGTAAATGAAGAATATTTGAGGTTTAATATTCATTAACTAATATTTTGTGGCCATTGGGTCGAATTCCATAACCATTGGATTAAATTGCATCTCATTTCCCCAAGGGTTCAAAACTAGTTTTTATATATCTGATTGAAGGAAGTGATAATAACCATGGGAGTTAAATTGGTTCATCATATGAGTCCTTGTTGATGTAATATACACATAACCTTCCTCAATTTGATAATTTGAGTGGGTTTCTGTACATTTGGGAGGTCATTCTGGCAATTACCCGGGGGGGATTTGAGCCCCAAAATTGCTAATAAAATCATCTATCTTTTTCAGAATTTAGTAAAAAATTGAAGAAGTGATTTGAGGGCCATAATAAATCCCTGAAAACAATAATTAATTCATTATATAATCCATACACCTTCTCTGAATATTTGGGAGCAATTGGGCAAATTTGGAGACCAAGACACTAAGACTAGTCAAGAGCAAAAATTGCGTAAAATTTGGAAAATTGGGCATTTTAGTAAAAACTTTAAAAAGGGACATTAATGTGGGTGGATTTCCCCTAGAAATTGTGTTAGGATAAATCAAAGAATGACCCTCTAGGTAATTAATTCCCATTGGTGAAGGATAATTCCAATTGGCATTATGTTCCAGGATGCATTATTTCCCTTAGGAATCATAACATTCCATGGTAAATGGTTTCCCGCAGAATTAGAACCTAGAAAATTATTGTATGTACCAAGAGGATTTTTATAACTTGCCACAACCATTTGAGGCCGCATTGATGTGGTCCCTTGAATTTCTGACGAAGCCAAAGGGTCAAGTGTAATGTTTTGCATATTATTCCAACTTTAAAAAAGACTAACCAATGAATCACTTTCCGTAAGTATGATTGAGTTTAAAGGATGTAATAAGGGTGTATTTACATGAGAAAATGTGTGATATTATATTTTTTTAATTTCAATTAAAGTAAGATCATCAACTCTATTTATGTTTCTTCCATGATGTGACAAATTTTGAGAATTGGTTTGACGTTGTTCTTCTTCAGTAACATTTGATTGGGTTTATAATTAGTCCAATTTCAAAGTCACATAGGTTTGGTTCATGCATATTCCTCGACAAGGTATTGGGTCCCTCAAACTTGGGTAACTTCCTCGTTGCCACCTTAATAGGTGAATCAAGAAATTAAGAACCCTGAAGTTTAATAAAATCAATTGTTTATTAGAGTATCTCAAAATTCAGTCAAACAATCCTAAAGGAAAATAGACTCAACAAAAAAAAAAGTGTCCACACATCTAAAAATTTCCTTAGATAATTAGAAAATAAACCTCTTTCCAAAGAACCAGAGTTCAGTGAAAACCTAGATTTAGAGGGACTTCAAAAACTAGTAGTTCTTGAGGGACATCGTTCCTCAAAAATTACTAAATAGTGAAGGTATGAGAAATAGTTACATTGTTATTCAATCACCAAAGGTGAAAGTGTTAGCTCTTGGCTACTCACCCTCTGAAGGAGTTGAAACAACCTTTTGTCTGTCTCAGGTATTGCAAGTGTCCCCCACTCACACTAGCCCGTGTGATGCCTAGGAAAAGAAGTTGTGGTTACCACTTCACAATCGATAGTCGGGAGGGACAATTGTCACTATAGGATAACTCACATAGACTAGATATCTCAAGAAATTAGTGTCACCTAGAGGAATTTTCATTTAATTGAAATATTGTAATGTGCTCATATCCCACCAAATAAGCAATAGGGGGGTACCACCCTTACCAATTCGGATTGACCTCGTGCTTAATGCATGTGTTAGAAGTTCTTTCCCATCATGCACTCTTTTCAACTAATGGGTTTGATATTCTCTTTAATCAATATTGTTCAAATTTTTGTGGCCTTGGAGGGTTAACTCTTCAATCTTATTCCAAGGCCCTATCCTAATCTATGTTGGTGATCTAAAAAAAAATCTTGATATATTTTAGATTAAGCGTTGATTTTAGGGTAGTTTTCTTAGTTTCGAGGAGTGATAGTGAAATCGGTGGTGTTTGTGACTCAAAATGATGAACCAATCAAATGAAAAATGCTCACTACTTTTTCCTTTATTTCAATGAACTTCTATACTATGGAAGAGTAAGAGGTTCTTTAAGATCCTTCAAATAAGTGAATTGCAAAATAGAATCACTTTTACAATTTTGAAAAAAGATTTTTTCAAATTTTTAGCAAGGGTTCAAGAGGTTGGATTCAAACATAAGACGTGTTAAATTCGCTTCAACTATCGCTAATTGGAAATGGAAAATGTTTGAATGTTTAATGTTTTTCCTATTTCTAATAAGTCTCTCAAATTGATGTTTAAATGTAGGATTGTGATTCAATTTTGATTTTTAAATTTCATAATGTTTTCTTTTTGAATGTTGAATTTAATGTTCCAAATTGATAGTTTGAAAATTAATGCAAAATTCTAAATATCTTTTGAAATTCTAAAACTCACAAGCATTTACACTTGAGATCCAGTTTCTCTTACACAATACTGCCCAAAAGTGCAAGGGAAGAGGATACTCGTGGCTTGACAATATGCTTAAAAAATTAAAAATATTCCTATTACACTTGAGATCCATGTTTTTCATTCACAGGACCACTTGAAAGTGCAAGTGAAGATGATACATAGAGCTCAAAATTATGTTAAAAAATAATACTAGATTGTTACACTTGAGATCCTTATTTCTCTTTCACAAGATCGCCCGAAGGTGCAAGGGAAGAGGATACGTAGGGAGCAAATCACAATGTATCAAAAGAAATTCAAAAATGACAAACAAACTTCTATAATTATAGTTCAATAATTTCAAATTAATCTATCCAAAAGAAACATTTACTTGTTCAAGCCATTTTCTTATGTTGTGGAGGAAAATTTTCTGAATTTATCTTAAGTGAGGTCCAAATTTTTAATTTTTTTTGTGAATATGATTTAATTGATGGTTCTACCTATGTCTTAAGTATTATTTCAAATTTTGTATTTGATCATCAAGTATATGTAATTTCAAAGTAAAAGGGACTAAGGTTCATTAGTTCAAAAACATGTGATGTTCTTCATTAGTGGGTAAATTTTCATTGAAAACAATGATTTGAAGGTACCAAACTAATCAAAATTTCATCTAATAATAGTGAAATTATGGATCCAAAAGAAAAATATCACCTAATACATTCATGTCTAAGCAATATTCAAAAGAAAATTTGAACAAAAAAAACTCAAAAATACTAATGAAAGTGATCTTCCAAGTTTTCTTTAAAAGAAGGTTCAAAGCCTCCCAAATTCAAATGAAAATATCCCAAATCCTCTCAAAATTGATTCAAATAGGTCCTAATAGGTCTCAACAAATGTTTGGATGTCAATCTAATGTCTGCAAAGTCTACCCATATCCCAATCAAAGGCCTAAATCAGTGATTTTGTTTCTCATTTTCAAGCTAGATGCATACAAATATTTAAAATATTAAAGAATAATATTGATCAAAATACATGAAATTGGTCTCTAAACTCAAGTAGAGGGATTCCTAATCTTTCCACAGCAAAACAAATCACTCAAAATGAACAAGAAATGAGGATTTTGTTCCCAAAACATCAAGAAACCGTGACTCTACCTCACTGTTATATTGATGCACAAAGCGATGCCACTGCACTTAGGTGAGTAAAAAAGAGTGTTGGGGGGAGGGTAACACGTTGTGTAGGATAGAAAAGGGTGCTACTAATCTCAATAGAGGAAAAATCAAGATCTGGTCCCAAATTTCTTGAAAAAATGAAAATCTAAGGGTGAAATCAAGCCGGTTTTGGACTCCAGAACTAAACTAAACCCTTTACAGACCAAGATCAAGCATGCATTATAATATTTAAAGGTAAGAAACACCCAAAAAAGAGGAAAAACTAAAGAAAATAAGAAATCGGGAGAAAAAACTCCCAACCTCCCAGTCACAACAAAATTTGAACCCAAAATCCGACGAAATTGACCGTGTCATTATATTTCACCTTTAAAATTACGAATTTTGATCATTTTTTTAAATTGATACATGAAATTGTCATATATTTGAAGACCATTGAAAATCCGATGAATACCATCAGATAACCTATGGGATGATGTCAAATATCCGAAAATTCCATGGTAACGGTAACTATGATAATAACGTCGGGAATCCGACAAATTTTGAATTTTAAAATTATAAATTATGGTAACATTTCGACATGTTTTCTATACAAGCGATGCGATGGGGAAATTATATTCTTTGCACATACTATTTTCCATAAAATAATACACAACTATTTCAATTGTTTTTGTGATTAAAAATAATGAAGTATGGAGCTTGATTTTTTAAGATCAATAATCTTCATTCAATCTCTTTATGAGAAAATGTTAAATAGAAATATTCCTGATCCAGAAAAACAAAATAAAAAATCGCTTGCTAGATTGTGGGATGGACTGAAAAGAAAGGGTGATGGGAAAAATTATTTTCCATGTAGTCAATGTAGGGGCTTTAAAAGGAGAAGAATAAAGATCACAATAGCCAGAAAACATTGTAAGGAACATGGACACGCTGAGGGGGGACATGAATATCATCCATTTGTAATCTTTTCATTATATATGTTTTTATATTGATTGCTTTTGTAAATGTATGTATTATTTTAATATTTATTATATTAACTAATATCTATTGATGGTTTCATGTAATTATAAAGGAAAGACATCCTACGACATATCATCCAGAGGACGTGCTTTCAGAACAAGTACCGCAGGAACATGGAGCTATGAATAATCGAGGACAAGTTAATGATCATATTGAAGAAGATGATCATACTGATAACATAGTTGAAGATGATGGTAAAAATACATTGATCCATGATACATTTAGTTTTAGATTGGATGATGATGACGATGATCATGAAAATGATGAATTTGATGGTGTTCATGATTTATCTATTTTTGAGAAGGAATACGAACCCCTTTATGAGGGATCCAACACAAATATTCTCTCTGCCATATTGTTGATAATGAACTTGAAGGTTATGAATGGTCTTTCAAACACATCAGTCACATGGATGTTAAGGTATGTAATATATTCCATCACATATATATGATCGCACTAAAGGTTATCATTGTTCATCTAATAAAATTATTGTTAATTCATAAGTCAAATTAATATGGATGAAATGCGTTTCATTAATATTGTTTATATATTATATTAACTAGATTTTTATTTTTATTTTTTGTAGCTTGATATCTGAATTTTTGTTACCACCGTCAGATATTTTACCTCGCACATATAGATATTTATTTGCCATCATGAAAGAAATTGGAATGCAGTATGAAGCAATTCATGCATGCCCCGATGACCATGTTTTTTTTAGACAAAAATGATTACATTTATAGGTGGTTTAACCACAAAAACATAGAGCCAGTTAACACAGGTGCCTTTGTGGAAGCGACACATATAGTTTAGATAAGCAACTCTTCCTATAGTTCAGACAATTCCATTCTACTTACAGCTTATAGCTTAGAGAGTTCTTAAACGAATATACTTCTAGCTAAACACATAAACAACAACCAGACACTAGTACAAGTGATCAATTTTGCCACGGCAAAACGTGGCAATATCCACGGACAATTGTGGATATTGCCACGTTTAAGTGTTTTTTTTTTCCGTGGAAACAATTCCGTCGCAATAGAGACGACCCCTAATTTGCGTTGCAAGAGCGACAATGTTCTATATTTTGTTAGATGTCTAAGTCGTCGCTATATCCACGCCTAGCCGTCTCTGTATCCACGCCTGGCTGTCGCTGTATCCACGCCCTGTATAAGTTTTTTTTTAAAACATGCAAACCCAGGAATAAGACGTCTCTATAGCCACGCCTTGCCGTCTCTGTATCCACGCCTTGCCATCTCTGTATCCACGCCTGGCTGTCGCTGTATCCACGCTTTGTATAAGTTTAAAAAAAAAAATGCAAACCCTAGGAATAGCGATGGGGATGCTATACCTGCGATGGGAAGACTATACCTGCTCTCAATTCCCCTTACCCTTTAAATTATTTTGTTTACATAGAAAACATATAAAAAACTAAACATATAAACATTGAAACATCAAATCACATAAATTATATCACAACATCCTAATGTTCTATTAAGTTTCTCATGGTATGGCCTAACAACATCATTTATTGATTTCATCTACCCAAGAGTAATATGATTTCCTGTTATAGGTTTTATGCTCTATTGAATTACTACATGCTAATGTGAATGACTCACATCTTTGGTGGTGAATTGCATAACAGATTGTGAGTTAGGCTATAATCAATAGTTGAGGTAAATTTAGTGCCTCACGTCTTAATGTTCAATAGCCAATGTAGGGAGTCATTGTAATGATAGGATGCCCTTATACTTCATCTATGAAAGTAGCATTTGTATTTTTTTTGCAATACAAGATTAACAGTGGAACATTGATAGAATTATTGACAAAACTATCTTCTAATCACAATGAGCTTTTGTTGCAATATAGATTTTTGGAAAGGTGACACGTACTCCTCAAGCTGACTGACTATGTGCATCCTTCCACAAATTTATAATCTACATGCAACCCAACCAGATCCAATGACTCGAATTATCAACTGAGCAACTGGAGCAGATCCTGTGACATGAATTATCTGATGATGGGTATAGGTTCCAAAATTAAATCATAGTTTAGCAAAGGTGATACATGGAATTTTAGTTTATTATAGCCATATCTAGCAGAGTACCTAATTCAAAAGCCCTCTTAACAAAATTTCTATAAATATCTTCAACATTCTATAGTGTATGATTAAAGCCAGGATTGCCTTTACTGTGACTATTTTCATATGGACTAATTCGAGAAGTTTGTGCTCATGCAAGACCAACATATATGAAAAGTGTGCAACCTTGGCAAAAAGCCTCCAGTTACCTATTTTGGTCTTTTGTCTTTTTACAAACAGTCAGAAGTACTCTTACAAATTCGGTATGGCTGAAAGCCAATAAATTACATCATATAGACATACCTTCAAGGGAAGAAATATCTTTCATTGCAAAATTATTTATAAGCCAAACATGAAAGCTTTGGTGTGTTAATTCCTCAGACTGTGACAGGCTCCAAGCTGGATTTTTCCAAGGAAGCAGCGTAATTTCTGGCCCATTGGTCATAGTGTTTTATCTCTTCCAATGACGGTTGGTGCAGTAGCTCATTTTTGTGTTTTTCACATGTCATTTCAACAATCTTGAAAATATCCAGATAGGAAATTCTGCGAAAAGAAACAAACAGAAATTTTAGACAGAAAAGGCAACATTAGCTCACCTCTTCTGTAACTTCATTTCAATGTCCATTTACATGTAGAAAGTATGTTATCAACTTGTTACACAGAAATTTGCAACTTTCCATGCCTGTCTTCCATGTAATAGAAAATTGACTACTAAATCAATAAGAATGATGGATTACCATTTGGAATCAATTAATGATGGTTGGCTAGAAAGTTAGGCTGGTGTACTAAGTATATTGAAAGTTGAAACATGGATCATTTTCCAGGGAAACTATACAGATTAACAAACTAAAAATCCTTGCATATGAACTTTTCAAAAGAGTTGGTTTTATGGTCAGCATGCATACTTTCTAATCCCATTATAAGACTCGCAAAATATATTAACAAGGAAACACACCTTTCATCAATAAATAACTCGACAGCCTTCTCATTTGCTGCACTAAGGACTCCAGTCATGGTTCCTCCTGCTCTACCAGCAGAATAAGCAAGATCCATTGAAGGATATTTCACACAATCTATAGCTTTGAAGGTTAATGAGCCCAACCTGCATAAAAACATATAATGCTTCACTAATCCATGACACATCGAACCAGTATGTGTGTACAGATTTACAGGCCACTCAACAAAAGAGACAATAGAAGACAATTGTAACTATGTTAAATCATTAACAATTCAAATTTCCAGAAAAACAGTTTCTCATAACCAGTCCTTTCCATTCTAATAAAAAATACAAGCAAACCAGCTTATTAGTAAGAATACATACTTGCAAAGATCAAGCCGTGGCCAGGTTATCTCCGAGCATGATATTCTTTCAGGCCATGACATCGTATACAGTATTGGAAATCGCATATTTGGAAAACCCAGTTGAGCCAAAATAGAGGAATCCTGGTAAATAAAAGCAGCCAAAACTCCATTAGAAAAGCATTTGGTGTTGAAAAAAACAAGAAGCAGATCCTGAACACAAGTACATTTGCTAGACAACATATCCTACCTGTGTCTCAACCATTGAATGAATTATCGATTGTGGGTGGATCATAATCTAAATATTGTCATAGTCAACTCCATAAAGGTAGTGTGCTTCTATTACCTCAAGACCCTGAGAACAAATAACATTTTCGATACCAGATATTTAGATTTGGAAAGGAAAACAACTCAATAAAGCATTAAGGTTAATAAAGAGAAATAAAACAATGACAAATTACAAATAAATGATACCATACCTTATTAAACAAGGTGGCAGAGTCAATGGTGATTTTTTTCCCCATATTCCAGTTAGGGTGCTTTAGAGGATCAACAACTTTTACCTCCATCTTTTAGGGTGCTTTTGTCATCTTGCAAGTTAGGCTTCTCAAATGATCCCTCATCATATCGCAAATTCCGGGAGGAGGGTTTATAATCCCTGACTGAAGGAGCGTACTAGGGACTACATCTGAATAAACCGACTTATCATCCAGCCATATATCAACATAGAATTCTATATCATCAAAGGACAATCTGGGAACCGGGAGGGGGCTACGTCGCCGCTTGCAGAGACTCATGTAAAGTTTATGGTAACCCTGAGAAACCCCAATTGGAGGAGATCCCTTGGTTTTGCAAATAGATGGCCATTTCTTTGCACACAAATTCTTCCAAAAATAATCATCTTTGGCTAGATCTCTCCACCACGTGCATACACACATACAGAATGCTAGGTCTTTTCCGTTCATCAGGGGAAAAACGGCCTTTAGCACCTCTTCAGAGCACCAACCTTCTGCCATTTTTAGAAATGTCACTAATTGCCCCAAATCAATAAATACCCAAAATTGGACCTTACCTAGATTTCTGCGCTTTGCAGAATACCTAAACCCTAACGAGATTTGTGTATTTTATAGAATACACAAACCCTGGACCTTTGCCAAACTTAGAGATTTTTCAGAAAACCCATTTTGTTGTAGCCAATCTTCATGACGGTCATTTTGTTTCCAGAATGAAATTTGTTACTCTTTAGATCAAAGAAAAGCAGACCAAAACCCCAGAAGTCAAATTTGTCACCTGCAAATTCAAGATTGGAATAATTCTAAAAGCTTTAGGTCTACTTTGAATATTTGGTATATAGAAACCGTAATTAACAGGGTTTTTTATCATATCATGTGATAGGTCAAAGCTAGTTTAAGGGCAAATATGTAAATAGCAGAGGTTGATACAAGATATATTCAGTAATCAATTTCTAAAATAGAATGTGTAAAATGGGCATTAATGTAAATCATACGATGAGAGAAGTACTAACCATTGATTTCAGAAAGAGGGCATGCGATTTGATCTCAGAAAGAGGGCATGTGATTTGATCTCTGGTCCTCCATCCCAATCCATCAGCTATGATTGATCCAGTCTTCCATTCCATTCGGAAAAGAGAAAAAGAGAAATAGAAGAATCCAATGTTAAAAGTAAAACGAAAAGAGAGGTTGCAACAAAATAAATGTGGTTATTTCTTCAAGACTAATTGGTTTAGATGTTAAACCATACTCAAGAACAATGAGGACCAAATGAACATTATGGACCATAGACACGAACGATTAGGACCAAATGAACATTATGGCCATTATATTGAGAAAGATGGCATCACATCATTGATCAAATTGGAAATAGATAGTTTGATAGCCTTTATAATTACGTGTTCCAAAGGATTGAATTTTGATATACAAACTATGGAATACATTTTTTTTTCATTTTTTTAGAATAGACATTTAAAATCCACCTATATGGGCTCCATAGGAAACAAGATTTATTTTTCATTATATTCAAGACATTCAATGGGAGAGTTTGTTTTGGTAATCTCTTTGCTTGTTCAATGGACTCATCTTTTTCCTATTATTGTTAAGGCAAGTTGTATTCTGTTTTAAGGAATATCGTTGATGGTCACTTCAACTCATAGAGATTTTGTTAATTCATGGTAGTGTATTGACATTATGTATCAATACGAGGCTTATATATCCATGTCTATAGAAATATGTGACAATAAAACCTAAGCGTCGGATATGAGAGCTCAAATTTACATAGAGCTGAATAGAGAGCTCAAATTTACATAGTAGAATGTTTTCTTCTCAATTAAACTTATAAATAGAAGAGAGAGGATGTTGCAAAGGAAATAATCCCTAGTTCACTGGATGGTTGAGCCATAGGTCTATTGAGTGCTCAAAATTTACTAAAGAGAAGTTTTTGTCTATGTCGAAGAAAGTGGGAAAAAGGTTATTGGAAGACTCTACAAAGGATGGTAAATGGACCTTGTGACTACTCTATTGGTAGTTAAGGATGTAAGAAAACTCCCATATGATACTCATACCCCACCCAATGATTCAACTCTCAATTCATTCCTAAGGTCTGACAAATTTAAGCAACTATGGAGAAACTTAAGGTTGGGATATGGATTTTTTCTTATTGCAAGATATATGGAAACAAAATAACTTCCTTCCCAAATAATACTTTCAGTATCCAACTTGATTTTTTATGAAGTTCATAAG